>WURT03668897.1:0-12378 GCA_009936505.3 Holothuria glaberrima | reverse complement strand
TAAATTTTTGTTCTGCTAAAGAATTTTAAGAGAACAAACATATAAACTATTGCCCTAATACATCTTAACATACAGTATCTTGCCCATTTGAAAATAATCTCCCCTCAACCCCTTTCACTACCTTGTCTGGCTATACAGGCCTGGCTAGGTTCATTGACCTGCCTTCACAAATTATATTCAAATAACGGAAAAAAAAAAAAATAGCTGACTAACTCTCTGACAAATGAATGTCAATGAAGCATGCAAAAATCTAGTCTTTACTACATTCTGAAACATAGGCCACATTCTCAAGAGACAAATATCAGCTCTTGCTTAAAATGACACTTTACCATGTTGCCATGGAAACCTTAAAACATACATACACTAAACAGAAGATGTTGAACACACAATTCTTACTCTCTGTGCATATATATATATATATATATACTCATATTCTAAAACTATATGTATATGTCTATATAAATATTCATTATGAGTGACATCAAATTGATCTACTTATTTTTGTCACCAAATAAATTGCTTCATAATTATAATTTGACCTCCCTACTCA
Organism: Holothuria glaberrima; assembly: GCA_009936505.3. NCBI lineage: Eukaryota > Metazoa > Echinodermata > Holothuroidea > Aspidochirotida > Holothuriidae > Holothuria > Holothuria glaberrima. Next base: position 11,828 of record WURT03668897.1, on the reverse strand, counting down.
CCATTATTAGTTTACAAAAATAAGAAACGACGATATTAAATTAGCTATGAATTCACACACATCACAATACAGTATCTAAAGAACCTATCATTTAGCAATTGTAACATGGATCATAGATTTCATGTACCAGTATTTCATCGCAATGATCGCAAAACAAAAATGTGAACAAGAAATTACACTAGGTCATTATTTTCCTTCTCAAAGCTTCTTCTCACACCCTTACATTCCTTAAAGGCACACTTTCCCTGCTCTAAAATGTAATTTAAAATAACCCACAGTGAAAGATTCAACTAAAGGAGGGGAGGGGAGTATGGGGAGGGGGAATGGAGCCAAGCATCTATTAATGTCACCCCATATGCAAGGTAAACACACAAAACTCTAGTAACATGCGCATCCTTACAAAAGGATTTTCTGCAAAGTAGGTCATTTGTTGCAAGGACAACTTTTTTGACCTCAGCATGAGCAATACTGGGGCTGTGGTCAGCTATGGTCCCATCTCATAACCTTCTTATGGAGACCCTCACCCCCTCCCCCCCCAAAAAAAAAATCCTGGATCTGCCACTGTCATCACTTGCTACTAGTTAATTTGGATTTATCCAAAATGAATAAAATATCATTGCAGAAACTGTCACATAATAACCCCTTTAACTATCCATTAAACATATTTTTCTTCATTTATGATTACAGCTCATCTGTCATCTAGCAAGTTAACAAAAATTTCCACAATTTTTCTTGGAATACAACACTTAGAGATGCCAAGAGTATGTCTTTAATTGTATTCTTGTCTGATTCTATCCATTAACTATTAACTACATCACAAACATGCACCAAAAAAAAAAACAAAAAAACAAACATGCACCAAAAAAAAAAAAAACAAAAAAGCAGGGCAGACAAAATCACCCAAAACATAACCCTGTCTCTCAGGCTGAATACAATAGTCAAATTTACGCTACGTTAAAAGCCTTTTTGTTCCATTTGTCAGCCAACATTTTCTGCAATCATGAAGTTAGAAGAAAGTAAAATAATTGGCAATATTAGGTTCCCGATAAACTCTGCCTTCTAATAATGCTACTGGCTATCTGGTGAAAAGTGATGTAAACACAAACTGACTTTTAAGTACACATGCCAGTCCCAGGGTAGAGATACATCATAAAATACAAACCGTTTTTGTTTCGCAAGCCTTTTTTTTTTTTTTTTTTGTGACATGTCCTGTACACTCCCTTCACAAATTTTCATCTGAGGACAAGTTCTAAAATTGTAGTGACAGCTGCACAACTGTTTCAGACCAGTAAGGATTTCAGTATTAGATTTTGAAGGCTTGAAGGATCCCTGCTTTGGTTTTTTGTTTCCTTCTATTTCATTTATACTTGCTAAAAATTACAAGTCTCTTCTCAATTTTCAACAAACCCCAGAATGTGACTTGTCTCTGATGAGATGCACTACCATTCCAGTAGCCAGGGAGAAGAAATTGAGAACAAAAAAAAAAAAAAAAATTATCTGTGTGTGATGTCATAGAACATGTTCAGACTTGTCTGATCATAGCACAGTCATCCCAACCTTAAGCTTTTATGAAATATCATTCAAATGTTAACACTTCTTAATATTCCTTCTAATTAAAAGTATTTTGTATATGTTTTGAAATATCAATAGTGCATAGTAAAGGTACATCAACAAGTTTAATATTCTAAAAAACTTTTACAATTTATCAACCAAAAATGTTTTCATGTGATTCCCAGGGACCTACATGAATTTGGACACCCAGGGTATACAAATTCAAACTTCAGTGAATGCATTAGATCATTTTACTTCATTCTTTTACATACACTATAACAGTATACTTTCTGTAATACTTGAGCATGAAACTGGCAAACACCAGCAATGTACTCAGAAGATTCCAGTGTTAAATTTTATAAACATACATGACCAGTTGAGCATTAGGGGAGAAGGGGGATGATCACAGGGCACAAACCCTTCATCCTCCCCCTGGATGTCATTCAAAATTTTAGGATTGCTAATTCTATGGCATAGCTATAGTTTTCAAAAAGGGGAGGTGTTTCATACATGTGCCAACTGATGAAGGCACTCCACTTAAAAGTTGTCACAAATTTTGAAACTCCGAGCCCAATTTCCACTCCTGCAACAAAATCCCCTACGTGTGCCATTGAACATGACATGTTTACTCCTGCCATGCAGTTTTTCTCATGATATGCACCCATCGATTCCCACCCCCTTTCCCACTTCTTCATGTTCCTCTCATTTACATCTAGCAATAGTATTATTATGTATTTCCTCTTTAAAAACGTATCCCTGAGATATTTTTGAGAGTCCCAAAGTGAGACTTTAAAGGCAGACATTCTTATCCTCAGCAAGTGGAATGTTGTTTGATTCAAAAACTAATGTAAAACCTGATGTTCTGTTTACCCCAAACTACAATGCTGCCAAACTGAGCAATAACATTGCCAGCCCAGTAGAGATGTATTATTCTTGCAAGGTGCATGTTATTGCTGCACTGTTCATATCAATTTTGCAAGAATTACCCATTTACAGACCCCATTTATAGACCTTACATTAACGTTACACAGAGGTAATTTTGGAGGACAAACAATGAAACACACTGTACGCAAGATGTAGACTTCACACACACTCACAGGATACTTATGCTCATATATCCGACCGTTACAAAAATCAACTGTCTGCATTTGTGTTCGTTTAAGTTGTAATGATATGTGATTACCTCTGCCTGAGTTCTGTGACATCATATGCACAAGATCTATTAAATTTCATATATGCCTTCACAGATCAAATTTCAACTAAACATATTCAAAAAACATTAACTAAAGTCTGATTACCATACATTTTATACCAAGAAACCTTTGGGGTTTTAGTGTGCAATCTGCCAATTTCACTTAAAGATGAAGGAAGTCCCATTGATTTCAAAACTGTGAAAGTAATTAGATAGAACAATGTTACAGTTTCAGCAACACTCCCCATTACGTATGTTCGCGTTTATAGAACTTATCAACAGTCAGAAGCTCAACCTCACTTAAGACTCATGAATATAGTGAACTGGACAATCATGTAGCCATTAGAATATATATGATGGAATATGGTACAGTATTCGACAGCTGCTTGGAAGCAGCTCCCTGTTGGAAGGTTACAAGTAACACTGCTTCAATCCTAGATGTGTACCAAGCAACTAGACAGTCAAGCGAACACAAAAATTGGAATTAAAATCAATTAAACACTAGCTTCATTTGTCACATATAATATTATGACAAGAGATGATACTGAGGGACAATGACAAATTTTTCATAGTGGCAGCCGGTGTATATATGGTCTGATGAACCATGAGTAAGTGAAGGAGGGGGACTAACTTTATCTGGGGGGAGCAAGCCTCCCTCTCTTGCACTCCCCCATGATCCCTCCATAGGCAAATTACAGAGGTAAAGAAATATGCAATGATTCCTTTTTTGAAGCCCTCCTGGAGCTCCCCCCTTCCTTCCTCCACAAAAACAAATTAGTCTACAACACTGTTTATCTATTACAAAAATTATTATTACAATAAATACAGTTCACTCCCTCATTCTTCACCTCTAATGCCTATTGAAACATTCATATCAACATCACACTTGCACCCCACAACACCATATCATATGTTTTTTCTTTGGCTAAGATCAAATTTTATATTCAGTGATTGACCCAAAACTTCCAACTTTCTGTTGAATGATTTCACAGACACGCTGTCACACCATATTTTACCGAAATTATCGCTCCGGGCCTAGATTCTGTCCTTACAGTGCAAAATTTCTACAAAGAAAAAATGCAGCTATAACTTGCATGCAGAATGAAAGGGCCTCACTGTGCAATTCCATTCCAATACAATTCTGTAGAGGATACTATTAACTTCATGTCAGATGGCTGTTTCACATGTATTCGCAGCAAGTACTGTTATTCTTTACATGAGGTTCCCCCATTTCAATATTAAGATAAGACTTGAGTGAATGTCAAGAACTTGAAGTGACCACTCTGACAGAGTAAGGGGTGTAATGCCCTACTGTCAAACTTCAATTAGACATAAAGAGTATGTGGAATCATCGCATACATCTTCCTTTGAAAAAAGATCTGTTTAAAGCGGAAGTATGCATTCATGGTAGTATAGTCTGCACTGAGTTTTAATTGCTCAAGGACATATATTGAAAAGCAACTGCATGTGTAGGAGCTTAATTGGGAACACATCTGATTGTACAATCATCCTTGACCACCCTTTAACCCTTATCATGATGAATTCTTTAGAGGGCGGGCTTCATTTTTGAAGCGTTTAAGCTCTGCAGGTGCACCTTACAAAACGTCTCCTTACTAGAAATGGCCTGTTCTAGTCAAGCGCCACCATTTCTAAGAGCTGAGGCCAAAAACACGAATGGAAGGCATTCTCTTGTTTTAGATATAGTGTATTGAATGTTTTATTTTTGAAGCGCCCTCACGGCGACATATGTTGCCTACAGCATGATGAGGGTTAAAATTCAAATATTCAAACTGTCTAATACTCAGAGAACTCTTATAATGCATATAGTTTTGGTTGAAAGAAATGAGCTACTGTATCGCCAGAATTGATAGGTGGGATTACGTGGTGTTATACTTAGAGAACCTTTTTTTATCTGAGCAATGCTGATACATGTATAACATTTCCCTTTAATTAACTTCTCAAATTGAACTTTTTTCAAGTTGAACATTTTTAACCACACAAATTTTGCATACGATACTTAAGCTAACAATGTTTTCTTACACAGATTAGGTGATTTGTTTAAAACAAAACACAAAATGTACTACAAATAAATCAATCACTCCTGAATAAAAAAGCACACCTGGATACAGTATGTCAATCCAAGGTACCATTACAGTGGCATTTGCCTTTTACCATTACAATGGCATTTGCCTTTTACCATTAATAGGCCGTACACTGCAGCCTACCAATCCTCCCCTCAGTGGCATTGCTAATAGAAGGCTTAGGGGCATGAGCCTCCCACAACTCCCTCCCCCCTCCCGAACCCCCAAGACTAAAAATGGTGATTCCATATTTCCAGACCCCATCATAAAATGGTGGGCCCAACACAACACCCCACACAAACTCTTCTGGCCATGATACTGCCTTCCTACTCCCAGAAGGATCCCTTACCTCATAAGAAAATCGTAGCACCAACCTCACACAGCTTACACAACATGCTATTTTTTCCCCTCCAGGATGATTGGAGTTTTAATAAAAACATTGAATCATCAATCAACTTAAAACAGTTATGATTGTACTTTTAAAGGGCAATTTGTTGGTTTTAAAGTCAAATCCCCATTCTCACCTCTTATTTCCAGGGCTGTCTGTAACACTTCCTAAAAAGTCAAAATCTACACAACTTTTAGCAGAAGAAAGTTTATCTCTCATGGTAAAATTATGACAAAAATCCTGGACTGTATGACAAGAGCTGTGGTATACTTGGCATCAATATGACAGAAGGTGTCATCACACAGTGATTAACTGAGGACCCTTCCCCTTCCATAAAATTCTACCAAGGACGTTTTTCATCTGCCATTTGTGGAGTGAGATTTTGCAACTTTTTGTCTCTTCTCTTTTCTCAAAACTGTCTCTTGTACATTGCACACTTTCTACCACTTGTTAAAGGTAGGTAAAAGGTGAGCCTTATAGTCAATAAATCATGGTAACTACAACTGGAAACTGAAGGAATATTTCAATAACCATTAATTGGCTGGTGTCATGAATCATGTCATTTGCTTCATGTTTGAGACTAAACAGGCCTGAACTTCCATTCATTGTCATATTGCCAGTACTGTATAAAGATGTCATGTATGGTACATGGCTCCCAGATTTTCTGTGAGGCAACCAGCAAAATTTGGCGTTCAATATGGTCAAAAAACACCAAATGAAAATTTGTCGCCATAAAGCCTCCAATTGCCTAAAAAGCATCAATATGTTATAAGTGTTTTAAAACACCAACGAAGCTAACCCATCCAATTATGCTTTTAGCGTGAATGCATGTTTGGACACAATTTTGCATTTTGCTACAGTTTCTGACAGATATTGTGAAAAAACATGCATATTTAAGTAAAATTGATAGTCAAATGAAAAAATGCCAAAGATATGCCAAAATGCTGTTTGGCGTACGTTTTAAAATTCTACACGCCAACACCATCGAAAAATGCCAAATTTAGTGCTTCTGATGTGTAAAATGCCAAAATGGCAATCCTGGTATGGTACTGTAGGTACATCATCCCTTTCTTAATGCAACAACCACACCATTAGCCACCTGCAACCAATGCATATAACGATACCCATCTAGACCCTTTTCCAAGGAGCAATTACAAAGGATTGTGGGATAAAGTTTTGGTATACATTGTATTTGGCCAGAGTAAAATGCCAAATGACAAACACGATGCACTCCAAAACTCAATCCCATAATGCTTTGTAATTTAGAAAATGCCTGTGGCAAAGTTAGTTTAACAAAACTACAGTGGAACATTTACAGCCATCATTGACAATTACATGTCCAAACATGGAAGAAATGGGACACTGAGATCGAGAATGTGAACTGGCTGGAAGAGGAGGGATGGGAGAAAAGGGGGGGGCAGATGGGAAAGGGTCACTACAGCTGGCAGAGTGGTAAACTATAACATTCTTAAATCACTTTCAAAGAATGACATACAGTATACAGTATGCTGCACAGTACATTCTATTACATAGTTTTCGTGTGCATAATGATGGTTGTAGGGTGTGGGGTTGGCAGAAAGTAAAGCTCAGTCTGCAGGGGCCTGGGAATACTGAAAATAATTTATACATTTTCACCTGAAGGCCACATTTATAAAAAACATGACCAAATGGCTTGAAATGTTGGGCTCACACTTTATGTGACCCTTTATACTTGTATGCTGCTTGATGAAAAAAGAATATGGGAAAGGGTGAATGGAAGGGTCGCAAGGGAAACCTTCCCCCTCCCCCACTCCTCTCCTCTTGAAAAATTATCTCATTCAGAAACACATATTAAATCATTTACAGTAACATCAAAGGCAAAGAACAGCAACTATAGGCTTTCAATCATAAGGCATGCCTTGACAATTAAGCAAAAATTCAGATTCTCTTTTCCTTAACTCTACGCGGTGCCCACACAAATATAAATACCTCTCTTCATTAGCATGCATGTATACTCAAAACTTCCCCTTGATTGATTTCCATAAGTCACCGTCTAGGTGATTTCCAGCAGTCTACTTTTAAGACTAGTTTTATTGGGATGAGGTACATGTCCAAAACATGATGTGTAGGAGAGTCATAAATAAAATGTTGGGCCTAATGCGGTGTCATAAATCCAGATACACAAATTAATACTGTACACATATCTGAGAAAAACTATGACTGGCAAACCGCTCTCACATAGGGTTAAGAAGGCCAACATGAACTCAATGGAGGCCTAACCAACACAAAGTCAATGGAGGCCTAATGCCTATCCACTGCTGAAAGGGTGGAGACATAATTCAATACAAAACACCCAAAGGAAGAGTATACTCATCAGAAAACCACTTCAGGGAGATTGGGCAGTTCTGATGCTATCTTCTTAAAGAAAAAAAAAGCAGTAAAATCCATTGCAAAACAGTCAACTTCTAAGTCAGGTGTAAAAACAGCAAAATAGACTTTTGGCACGCAAATGAAGAATTGAGGGTTACATATTTAAATAAGAGGTAAGGAGGGGTGATGGAGATCCAGATATACAAATTACTGTACACATATCTACAGTATACATGAACAAAAGGTGAACAAAAGACAATTTCATCAACATGGTCTGCAATGCATGATCAGTTCAAAGTTACAGTTCTTTGTTCATTATAATTCCCATAATTCTGAGGTAGTTTGTACTTTGTTGACAGAATATTATTATCACACACACACATACAAAACATCAAGAAAGGGAGTATTGAACATCAATTTGCAAATACTAGCATCATGAATGCAGTATGTTATATATTGCAACATACCTTACACATGTACTTGCAGCATACTCTATGTAATAAACTATAAAGGTACAGTGGCTTAAATTTATACTAGTTTTCTTTAAATTGCTCACTATGGAAAGTACCCAAAATATAATGTATTATGTACTGCATGACATGATAAGCAATTTCAATAATTTGTATGCCAAATGGAATTTTGGGATAGTCACAGGATAACCAAACTGAGCTCAACATGTAGTAAACTGTTAAAAAATTATTTTCGTATGTCCACAATTTTTGTGAAGTGCATACCAATATCACTAAAGCCTGAACCTATCTATGGCCAGCCTAACGACATGAAAATACAGATCACCAATTCTCCATGATCCTACGTTATGGCAGATTATAATACAAGTTTTTATAACTGAAGAGGCAGTTTACATGCAGTCTAGGAAACAAAAACCACTTGAACCCTCCTTAAATTTGCGATAGATTTAAGAAAAAGGATTATTGGACAAATTTCTCAACTTAACTCAAAATTTTGGAACACAAATCCAATTCCCATTAGGCAGACATTAAATTCCAAAAAATTGTTTTTGCAACTTTCACATACAATAAAGTGACTCTCCTTACAATTGCCCAAATTTCTCTGTAAATACAATATTTGTATTTTTCTGCAAGGAATTTCAACCATTTTTTTTTTGTTACTCCATGCTGTCCATCTGGGTACCCCATTTGAATGGCCAACACTGTTTTCACATATGCTGAATTCCATGACCTGAATGTTACTAGGTACTTTACAGCAGTGGAGATGAAACAATTTTTAACAATTTTCATTCTTTGTAAATGATAACGTTTATATAGTAACTCATTTTACTGAAAACAATGGGACTTTTTTCTGGACTACTACATCAGCTGGCTGAGTGCAAGTTATTAGTTGACCAAGCTGACTCTATGGGGACTGTTCACTGGACCGAAGGTTTACTAGACTGAACATCCTCTTGGATAAAAATTTACTTCGGGTGAGAAGTAGGGTTAGGATTCGGATTAACATACAGAATAAAGTTTAGAAATAGGCTTAGGATTATCCTCCGGTAGGACTAGGGTTTAGGTAAGGATTATGTTAGGGATAGGATTAAGGTAGAGCATGGAGCTACCACCTTGTACCCCATGGGTAGAGTTAGGATCTCTGCTCTAGTGGACCTTCAATGTAGTGAACCTTCAATCTAGTAGTGAATCCTGCCCGACTCTATGGTAGCTCCACAGGATGGCACACTACCAAGGTCACTCCTTACCATTTAAACTTTACCCATCACTGGTTTTATGATTTGCTTACAGTTCTGAACCACACAGTTACAGTTTCATCCACCAAAAATCTATCTCTCACATCCTAACATATCTACTGCAGTCAGGTAACAGCGATGTTACTGTCAGAATACAAAGTCCTGGACACTATGCTATTTTAAGTTGCATTTAATTGAATAACTTAAGCCTTATCTAGAATGATTCTTCTTAGAAAAGTTTGTTAGATTTATATTCTGTGCATCTTCAAGTTCAGAGAGGGTAGAAAACTTGCAATAGGATCAATACTGTGGCACACATACCTATAACAAAGGCCTCCATGACAATCCAAAACTGCCAATTAAAGTACTTCACAAAGTGAGTGTACCTAAAACATTTATAACATTATCATGAAAGAGAGATATTATTATAAAATTTCCTACTTGTGTAAAAAAATCTATTTTATTGTCCGACAGCTCTTAATACTGTATCCATTGCTGAGTCTAACAGAACTTTTCTGTTTTTCGTTAAAATAATCTTTAACCGCCTGTTGTAATAAGCCCCCAAAATTATTCCGAAACCAAATGTCCTTTTGATTATAATTTCCACCCCTTTAAACACCTTGGCTGATATTTACAATTCACAGAATTGAGTTCACCCATTTAAGTCTCCCTGCCTCCCTCTTTTGTTAAGACAATATGCACACCTTTGGTGCACCAGTTTTATAACACTGTGTTCAACTAGATTTGAAGATACACACCTACACTGCTAAGGACACTGATCATACTGTTAAGGTATTCTGCAATCTACACATCTAGAGGTCTGCTATCCAGTCTCTAATTACAGTTTCAGTGCTTCCCGTACCGGTATTTTTCAGCAATATCATGACGGCAAGCAATGCATGTTTACAGCCACCATGTGTTCAAGAACTTGCAGCTGCAGTAGCACCTGGAGCACACATATGATTTCATAATCTGAAAGCTGTTACAGAAGAGAGGAGATTATAACCTTGCTGGTAAATACATAGAGGAAATGTGAAACCAACAAAGGAAAAGATACCTTGTTTAGGTATCGATGTCATGAATAAGAGGTGGATGAATTATAGAATCTTCTGAAAAACTAACATTCTAGCTGATGATTAAACATGCTAAGAGATATTTTAATCATGTGATAATGGCTAAAAAACAAAAAGGGTTTTGAAAATGTGATACTTATGAACATAATAAAGGAATGCAGAAAGATTCATTCCAGCATAATGGTATTTACATTTGCGCTTTTGAGTAGTTTCTGAATACCGGTGAAAATAACCATCAACTCTCTGATATGATATCAGGACCAAACGGAAATATTATGGTCGGGCAACTGCAGCTAGTCCTCAGAAAAGGCCTGTATATCCAGTCACCAACAGCTCCCTACAAACAGTCTTACCTACAACCCACTGATAATCTGCAAGCATTGACAAGTACATATGTCAAAATTGGTTTTCTTCTTACGGCAAAGTTACTGAAAGGACCCAATATCCTAATTTATGGTACAACCATACTATTCTTTTTAAATTCTGGAAAAGGTAAAAATTTAGAACAAATTTGTCAACTTTGTCCTGTTGTAGATAATGTATATGTACAAAACCTTGCATACCAGTAAGCTCATGAGCCACATAATTACAGAACATGGAACACTTGATTTAGTTGAAATGATCATTATATCCATGAGGCAAGTTGGCTTCTATATGACAAAGCCATGTGGCTCATTATTAACAGGACTAGCGTAACGGTGGCTACTCTATGCACGTATTCATTATGCATGGTAAGCAGAAGGAAAGTTATCAATATTAGTCAAAAGGATGATGTACTCCGTCTGGCGCATCGTAAAGGTTATTATTGGAAAGCAAAGTATTGCAGTACATTTCCAGAATGGAGCAGATCAGAAATGCTCGCTAGGCCAACAAGACCGATGTCCACTGGATGGAGTATCTTTACTGGAGTGGATTCAGAAGAGTTAGGACTGGAGTAAGGGTTACGTATATTAGGGGACTGGCTGAAATTCATTCTAGCATTCCTTTGAACTAGACAATCTTTGGTTAATAGTGCCTTACTCATAAGGACACTGAATTTTATTGACACAATGCTTCTTAAAAAGGTTAAATACCTAGAAAAAACATCCTAAACACAAAAGCACTGTACTGCGTAGTGTCAGAATACATAAAATACTGTTTCAAGGGAACTCTGCTTAAATCACATGGGGGATGACCCCACCTAGATCAAAAGTTTGCGAGACCATAGATTTTCATGGGCAAAAATCTACTTTGGGTTAGAAATAGGGGCAGAATTTGGGTTAGATTCAGAAAAGGTTTAGGATTAGGCTTAGGATTATGTCTCGGGTAGGATTAAGGTTTGGGTAGGGATTATACAGGTAGTTAGGGTTAGGACTAAGTTTAAAGTTTGCTGCTTTCTATCCATAGTAAACCTTCGATCTAGCAAAACTTCGATCTAGTGAACCCTGCCAGAATTACATAAAGTGCAATAATCAATCTGTCATATAAAATCAATGCAGCTTACTTGATG
>WURT03668886.1:6007-17548 GCA_009936505.3 Holothuria glaberrima | reverse complement strand
TAGCTAGCTGAACTTACGTACGTACTTACGTGCATGTACTTTGCATGCAATATTGCTGTATGATACTGTACAATAAACAGTACGAAAAACCTCTGTTATGATGTCACTTGCATTGCGCGGAAGGAACGGGAGTAAAGGTCGCACAAAGCTTTTATAGTTTCGATACTCAGTCATTCTTGTGTTTAACACAATTTGCATCCAAAAAGCAGAAAGGTGCACCATTTCTGTCGGAATTTTCAAAAAAGGCGGAAAGTGAAATCGGGACAGAAAATGAAAAAAACGTATTTCCGCTAAAAGGCGGAGAATTCACACCCCTGTTACATGTCGAAGACATTAAATAACCATACTAGTACCCCGAAATAAGCAACCCAGGTTTATCAACTCGCTAAATCTTGTTGCTAGGATGTTCACACCATTGTGTTCTACGTAGAAATCACCTTTGTTCATTGTGACATAATCAAATGTTACAGTTAGGTTCATACATGCTCATTTGCACATGCAGTCGGACACATGGCTACTGTATCACGGTAATGAGTAGCCACAAATAGAGTAGCATTAGCATAGGCCTTAGTTCAGGGAACAAAGGGTATGTAAGATCTACAGGCTTGGGTACCGTAGGCATGATGCTACTCTATACCCGCTTTTAGTCTTTCTTTCCATTCCAAAGCCTACTTTCCCTTCTCAATAAAGATATCAATGTTTTTGCCAGTATTGGACAACCATCTAACATCTGCACTAAAATTTCTACATTTACGAGTTACATACCTGTAGGATCTTTTGATTGAAATTATTAAGCTGTTTTATTAAAAGAGCCTAGAGCAGCAATGGGTATCAATCAATTCCTGATTTGATGCAATCTATGAGTATTATGCTGTGATCATATGCAAATGAAACTAAATTACTGTCATCTGGCATTACATGACCTTTTACCTTACAATATATCAGCTAACTATGAGACTAAATAATGATGTGGACTTTGGACTCACACTTAATGAGTTCAATTTGAAGTAGAGAACTCAACAAATAGTTAACCATAAAAGAGGAGATTGCCTTCACAACATGGCAATAAATTTTTTCATGATTCATGGACCTACTTTTATCTTCTAATACATAAATATAGTCCGTCCACAGTCGTTATACTTGAATATCGAGTACAAATCATACCCTAAACAACATTATTATGACTTTTCATATTGCAGTCAATAACTTTTATTTTTTTTTTTTATTCTTTTGTCAAACCAAGCATCAGAATCAAGCTAAAAATATCATTCTCAGAGAGCTACAACAGTTTTTCCTTTAATATATGATCCTTGAAACAAAAGAGTAATTAAATATAAACAGTGTGAACCATGTTATTAAAACACAGATGCTGATATCTTTAGATGACCTTAAAAGATGAGAACTGATTTCACTTTACGTTAAATCAGTGGTACTACAGCTCGTCTTACTGTCAAATTATATACAAATATAACTAGACAATCCAATTGATCAATGATACTCCAGAGAATAACATACCTATTAAAAAACCAATCAAACCTCAATAAATGGAAAAAATACATATGGGAATTTCTGCAAATGACAAACATACTCAACCTGCTACAACAAATACTTACTGCATCGATTTCTTTCAAGAAAGGCTCAGAAACAAAGAGAAAAAATACTGAGCAAAAAAAAAAAAAATTGAGAAGATAATGTACCAGGCCTATTGCTTTTGTTCCTCAACATTTCAAACCCTGCATAATTTTCTGAAGCTCTTGTTACAGACAATCAATACACACATCTTATGAATAAACTTGATTCTATTTTAACTGCAGATTATGATAACATTTGTAATGCCAGTAGGCATGTTGAAAATGAGCAAATCTGATATGGAACAGTACTTTAACTTATTGGATTTGAATCTGGTCAAGGCTTGATGTATTCTGGTTCATTCTAAATGCAAGAAACTACATGAATATAAAAAAGATAAAAACTCGAAGGTAACAAGGAGAAGGAGTAAAACAATCTTGACGAGTTTGACTGTGGGGCATGTTTAATGAGCATGAGAATGACTAAAAACGTAGAAACACCTGCTGATAGAATCAGGAACCACTCTATCTGTTTATAATTTCATACATGTATCACTTTATTGGTATTACATTGGATTGCATTTTATTATGTTTTTGGGGGAATAAATGCATAAAATTCTGATAGCAGCAGACAGGATGAAGACACTTCTCACATAAAATTTAGAATCATACTACTGTATATGTGTAGTGAATAGCATAGAGTAAGTTGCACATCATGAATCATATTTCATTAATTTTAATTTGTTGAACAGTTTTTGGCTCTCTCAACGATGATGGATTTGGCAGGAAATATTACACTCAGGAAGATGAGAAGTTAGGTTATGTATGTATTTCAAGCAGACTATGAGTAGGGTCAGGATGTTTTGTCAAAATAACTTAAAAGAAAAATGTCATAGACAGCTTAAATTCCTTTGAGCAAATTATGAAACATCCTACCTTCCCTTGTCTCCATTCAACCTGTAACGTTCACTTTCTTGTGACCATGATCAATCTTTCTCCCAAATATGCCCCTCTTCCACACACACAATAACTCCCCCTCCCTTTCCCACTTCCCCTCCCCCCCCCCCGCACACACACGCAAAGCTCTGCAGTCTGTACAAGAAAGGTCAGGCATTCGACCAGAAACAATAAAATATACAGACAGTCAAAATTGGAAAGGCTACAATGAACAAGTCTTGAATATAATGGTATTTGATATAAGCTACAATGAACAAGTCTTGAATATAATGGTATTTGATATACATGAGATCTCCGTTTTATAGTCAGTTTTATGGTTTCCAGGGCAGACTAATGTTAAGCTGAGCACATAATTCTATGTCTATGAAGCCATACACTACAGGATACACAGTTTTATAAATGAAAGGATTTTTTTCATCAACACTCCATCACTTTATTCATACCATAACTGCAATAAATCAAATCAAATTGCCATTACTATAAACATGACTAATGACTGGTTAATACAAGATAACTATGATTAATATGTCTGGATGTCAGACATTTGAGGGCCTAGAAATCTGCATGAAGTGTTCCAGGTGGACCCACACACTCTTCTAAAGTCATGAGTCACATTTCAGCACACAATATAGACACCACAGCTTGTATACACACTGCTGCACCTGTTAATATTCAACTTAAACCTAATAAATCAGAGAGACTTGCCAACATTTCATGATATTTATATACTTATTCTATAATCTGTCTTTGACATGTGCCTGAGAAAGTAAAAATATGGTATAATTCATGCAGAATTGTATCACAATTTGCTGTTCAGACTGCAATCACCTCGTCAATTCAAACACAATTAGCAGTTTTATAATGCATAGTCGAAGGGTTGCTTTATTAGTAAGACATTGTTAATCCTAGCAATGCCAAATCTGAAGAGGCAAAATGCAATCCCCCTAATTCAAATTAGTGTACGCTGTAATCCCAATTCCAGAACGGCTCCTTTCAATCATGTGACAATATTTTGTCCCTCACTTCTTCAATTCATGCAGAATAGCTCCTTGGTTTACCTCAATAGTCAATGTTGTTATATAGAAACATGATGAAAAATATTTGGGAGTCAAATAAGATGAGATCTGAAAGATTTAACAGATTTTTTATAATAAACTTGGGGCAACTGCTTCCTCTCTTTAATTTTCCTTGAACACAAATATATAACATGTGTAATATAATATCTAGTGAGACAGACAGGTATTAGAACTTGCACAAAAATAAGTGGGGTAATCAAACTCGTTTTTAACCAACCAACACTGCATGGTTTGCTGATTATTGTACACACAACGCAGTACAATTCTTTACTGTACATACTGCAGCTTTCTCTAATATCACTGACAACGAAAATTCTGAAGAATTTCAAAATGAAAAGAAAACAAGATGATTGCAAACTTTATAAAGATGAATTTTGGTCAACAAAATATACACAAAGCAATAATAAATTATAGGCCATTAGAAAGTTCGTGCAAAGATATTTTCATATTTGTAATACAATTTGTCATTGAGAAGCTTTTCCTGTGGCTCATATTATCCATGGCAACTATGGCAGTATAATGATGTACTGGTAAGATACCTGAAGATGACGAAAATTAAACGGCCAAAAAGTGGTGAGATTCATAATTATACAAACTGAATTGAGGGTTTACATCCAATCACAAAGTTAACATTGATCAAAATTTCTAATTAATAATTCTATCCTCAGGTTAATTTTTTAAATAAATTGTGGAAGGGTTCATTAATGAGATCAGTAGATTGCTTGTATAATCACACTTGCAGTGTGTGGATACACGGGCGTAAAAAATGGGGGTGTGGGGGGTGTGACACCTCCCAGTGAAAATCAAAAGTCGGTCTCTGAGCGCCAAAAAGTCGGCCTCAAATCCAGTTCAATATGCCTTTGTAACAGTAGACCAGACACAAACAACATTTGATACCTTACTCAAATTGAATTTCCGGCAAAGATGAAGTAAAAGTGAAATCATTGCCCGAATTTTCTACCGAGTTCCCGAATTTTCAATCGAATGCCTGAAGAATGTGCAAAAATTTCCACGCACTGCGCACATGTAGCAGTTTTGTGATATATTTTATGCACCTAAACTGCAAAGAATTTTGGGCAACTTTATGAGATTCAGGCAAAAATTTTCTGTCCACCCCCCAAATTGGAAGAGTCCCGTACGCCTATGATTATTACAACCATCCTGTAAATTACAATATCCAGGAAATTCAGATGTACAACTATGTCAATGGGAGTCCGTCTCCAAGAAATGTAGTTGGTCCCAAAATAGTTCACACCCTCCTTGCGAACTCATGTATGCCCCTGGGTGGATGCTCATACATACATATTCATTTCCGAACATTTGCCCGTGTTTATTCTTGTAAAAGAATTTGTAACAGTGTTAATGCCAACATATAGCTTGCACTTGTACTCATGTAAAGGCTCATACTTATTCAAAAATAGAGAAAATACATTTTCATTCATGACATAACACTCACACTACAAGTCAAAAAACAGTGTGGGAAATGCTGCTCCCATAAAAAATAAAAAACAAAATTGAAATTTAAACAAAAATTGATGAAACTCCTTGCCCTTAGAACAGTAGTTCTTAACTGCGGGTATTCACCCCCTGGGAGGTTGGTATCGGGGGGGGAGTAATTATTGATTGCTGTTCGTTCCTGTCCAGTATCTTTTTTTTAATTATCCCAGTTCTGTAAGAATACTGCAAAGTCTGACGATCTGAAACTGTGGTGAATGTATGTATTGAACCATAACTGCGATCAGGGAGTTGCAACTCCCTGGTACAATAACGGTACCGGACCCATTTTAGTACACTCACATATTTGGGAGATCGTCATTGTCCACAGGCATTCTCTTTGTTGTGAATGTGAACTATGGAGATAACCACTTTTGACATATTTTAGGAGGGGGATACATAGGGTGGCTGACTGGAAAAGGAGGGGGAACGGGAAGAAAAAGGTTAAGAACCACTGCCTTAGAAAATCTACACAAGTAAGATTACTGTGTCATACACTTTGTGGTGACTTTATTTTTTATGAAAAACTCAAGGTGGTACAGTAATTTCTTCAAAACTGCATTCATGCAATTACACAGGGAACAGTAAGATAATTACGGAAAGGGCCAAAATATGCCAGATGATTCCACATACCACACACTTCACGACAAATTTAGTATCAATTAAAAGGGCATCCAGTAGGAGGCCTCAGTAGGAGGGCACCCTCTGCCTGTATCAACAACTTTCCCAGATGGTAACTGATGGCAAGTTAAGGTAGAGAAACATAAAAAGGATGAAAGGTGGAGTGTCACCACAATTTCAATCTACAATTCTCCAAAACAGCAGGTGTTTAATAATCACTTTGAGTACAGTCTCCAATTGCTTGCCACAAGTTATTTTTGTGTTCGAAGAGAAGTCATGTTTAATGGGTATATATTGCAAACAATCACTAACACGGGAACAAACAGAGCCTCATAACTTATTAGCTTCTATTGAACAGCTGCCCATAGCTCTCAACCAACTTAAACAGTTAAAATGATTTGTTTGTTCCCCAAACTTCCCCATTCAATTTTTGATGGGGCCAAATAAAAGGCCTAAATGATACTTTGTTCCAGTTAAAAGCAATTTCCGTTTTGGACTGAGTGGTCAACGACCATTCCTGATTGGATACTACACATTAAGTCACTTTCAAATCACTGGCAAAGAATGATTTAAACCACTGTCAATGCTATTGTTCAATGAATAAAGGATGAGGTACCAGCTGTCCCAATGTAATCTGAGATGGCAAAAACTTGACCTCACAGTAAATGTTAAAGATTTATTATGGGACTTAAATAGCAGGCTAAGATGAGTTATAGATTTTTCATTGTTATGCAAATCATTGCAAAACATACAGACATAAGTGTGGTTCTACTGTTGTCTCTCCCCCCCCCCCAAGTAGTGGGAGGGCGCTATACCAGTGCTAAAGATTTATGCCAAGTGGTACTTGCAGGCAAGTTGGGGAAATACATATGTAAATAGGAGGTTATGAGGAGAGAGATAGACTTGTTCATCCCAAGGTCTTTTTTCTATATTTACAGTAGACTTCAATATTTTTTATTCCTGAGCTGATTCTCAATACAGCATATCTAGCGAGTTTGGGGGACAGTGCGCTGCAAGAGCGTTTACTATAAATATTAACAAAACATGTAACTGTTCCAGATCGAATGCTACAATGGTATTCAATTCAGGAATTGAAGTTAGGTCAGTTACAGTACTTTATCAATGCTAAGTGACCCCAAATATATAGAGGAAGCCTATGGTCTTAACATTGCAACTTAATGTCTGCATGGCTGACCAACTCAAAAATTTAAATCAAAGGAAGCAGGTCAGTTAATTAAGGGATCAAAAGTGGTAGATCACTTGCTTTTGAAAGAAAAACCCTCCCAGCTTTGACTAGGGTAGGGATTGAAATGCAAACCTCTCCATTGCAAAACATCACAGGCTCAAATGCCCTGCCTTTATCTACTTAAACAATGCATCGGTAATGATGCTGGCAAAAAACCATCAAAAACAAGCAATTATCAACATCTGAGTGGCCAAACATGGTCAAGGCCGGGCAGATGATCAGTCCTATAATCTTGCAGAAAATCACAGCTGTGGTTCATTGTCACCACTCAACACTTTTGTATTCTTAATCCATAGATCCATATTTCAAGGAATCTGCAGCAATAAGACCTGTAACCCATATTTCCAAGAAAATGTATGACCGATTACTTACTTCAGAACATGCAGTTCATGTTTTAGAGGTCCACACAGAATGGCAGATTAAAGGAGATACACTGTTTAGTCTCTGTATAGAGCAACTGTCACTCCCAAATATTGGCCAAATAAGTTTGTTTCCTTTTAGGTGAAACCTCAACCACTATGCTCTTATTGTAGGTAATAGTCAGGACTACATAAAAAGGAGGTAATGAGGGGGGGGGGAAGTTCATAGGCTATTTCAAGCAGAACTTTCGCTTACAAAATTAACACTCTCCCAAATTATTATCATCTGATCAAAGAGATGCAATTTCAATCTTGAAGGCTGTGAACTGTTAATTCTTAGACGGTCAATCTTATAAAGCTTTCCCAAGTCGACAATTAATATCTCTAAATTGCACTAAGTCCATTATCATGTACGGTTGTCAAGGAGAGGTTGCTACTTCTGGTGTGCCAATGACCTTCATCCTTTCAAATTCAATCTCTTCAACTGTAAAATTGATGAAATAAATTTGTCAGCAATACTAATTAATTTAGACAATGCCAGGATACCTTACATGCACAGCATATCACAAGAAAAATTTGATATTAAAGCAGGATTGAAATCACAGTAAAGTTGGAACAATGGAGTAAAATTAATTTTAACAACTTCAGCAAAACCAAGCATGTAAGGGGATCAACATTGTACCTAAGTAACATACAATATATTTTAAATTAGCCAGTTCAGAGTTGACATTGCATTTTAAAGAACAAACAAATCTACCCCATATGAAGCACATAACAAAGTTTCTGAATATTCCCTACAGCTGCATCAATATCATAAAGAAATTCATTTCTATGTCAAATTTATGTGCGGCAATGATGTCACAGATTTCCCATAATGCACTTCATCTTGAGGAAAACTTGCATTTCTTTGAAAATTAATATCTTCCAAATGCTACCAGCTATTAGGGTTCCATTTTCATCACCTAAGAGAGCAAATTTTTCTGCATGTTTTGAACTCATTGAATTTTGTCTCTGGCGAACCCCTTTAAATCTTTGGCAGAGAAGATTATACCATGGGTCAATGATCACAAATAAACCTATGACTCCCAAAAACTTCCCTGGTTTGAGAATCTATGAGCAACAATACTTACGCCAAATTTACATTTAAGTATTTCCATACAGCCTGCAATTCCTAAGGCAAAGACTTTCTACCACAGAGGGTGCCCCTGTCCTCTCCTGTAAGGCTCCTATCCCTCTCACTTTATTCTCTCTTTGCCTTCTTGATGTTTAACACACACCTCTCAGTAAGGGAGGTGTGACATATATAGACTGACCACGCAGCTTCAAAGGACAGGTTGACATATAAGTACTGCTTTTGCTATAATTCATTCATGCTGCATGACATAGACCTTATGCGTTGACGTCACACTGAAGTTATTTGGAGGAAAACAAAGAAGGACATGTGCACGAACGGTGTAGATTTTGCACACACGTGTTGAAGGCTTACGCGCATACACGACTGGTTGACAAATCAGCTGTGACTGGTTGACAAATCAGCTGTCTGCATTGTTGGTGTTACTTGCAATGATACGCGCTTTTCCTCCAAACGAGGGCATTTTTTCTGCTCTATGACATCATATGCATAAGGTCTATTTCTCTTGTGTCATCTTTCCCTGACTCCAGCCACACTCTCCGCCCCCCTCCCACCCAAGTGCAAGATTTTCATTTACCATATGATTCATCAAGCCATATAACTCCTCTCCCAGGGAAAGATCTATAACAACTCACACAACAGTATGGAGAGATATGTCAGTTTCGTTTTAGTTCCCACTGAAACTTGGGCAATGGCCGGAAATTGCCTTCTTTTCCTTTTTTTGACCCCATTTTCACACTCCCTTCCAAACAAATGTAATTTGACTTTTTCAAATGGTGTCTGCCAAGAACACCTTTTTTAATGATCCAGTTCTTGACTGTTATGGCCTAAATCATTATTTTAATCAGAATTGACATGAAAAAGGAGGAACAGTTTCCTTGCATGTGACGGTACATTTGAGCCAAAGTGATAAGAGTTGCTCGGGTAAGTTGAGTTCAAACAAATTTGTCGGAAGAGATTTACTTTCATCGAGAATGCCTGAGGGACTTAAAAATGTGACTGATACTGGGAGCTGACTAGCAGGATATTAGAGAGGTTTTATGGATGCAAATCACGTACCGAAAGAAAATAGAAACATTACCTCAACTAACTAAATTTATCTACCCTGCAAGGTCTGGTGACATGTTTGTAAACCTAAAAGTAAAAACTCAAAGATGTTTCTCAATAAAATTGGACAATTTGTTGTGTTTTTGTTCCTTGGATACATATGTAACTGTCTTGTCAACAATCAAACCTTGACTTGTTATTTAGAAGCACGTTAGGCCACTGCATGATGCCTTAAGCTCAATTCTTTATTTTTACATTATGCTGAGTGAGTTGATATAATCGTGAGAGTGAAACTACAAAAAGGTGGAATGCAGGGGAGGGGGGGGGGTTAGTATGGATTTGGTGTGGGTTACGTAATGGATAACTGTGATATTAACAGTTGTGTCACATTAGTCTTGAATGCATGGATTAACAATGCACAGTACTTACTACAGTATGCATTGATCATAATCAAACCGAGAACAGCACAAGAGCCTCATTTCATGGACAATTAAACAACTATATTTGTAGATGCTCCCTCAGGATGAACTACTTGTAGGAAAACCTAAGTGCCTATCGCATCCTCCTTATACATATGACCTTCAAGTGAAGATTTGCATGGAAAATCATTGGTTCAGAATGTAAATCACATTCTACCCTACTCCATCCTGTTTTACAAAATTCTTTATGCATACAGCACAGCTGCATATGTTGTTTGCATGCAACAAAAGTTCTCTTGAAGATGTCATGGCTCAAAAAGAGTGGTGAATTTAAAGGGAAAATGCAGTCATCCCAATCTAAGTTAGTATACTCCATCATACTTATTCATGAATGGCTTTTATTGATCATGTGAAAATTACTGATTTTGTTGCTGAGTTATTAAATTCATGGAGAATAACTCCTTGCTTCACCTTTTGTTTGTAATAGTTACCATGGGCGTGGATCAGGGGGGACAGGGGAGACGCGTCCCCCGCACTTTTTTCGAAGGGGGGACATCGCCAAAAAGTCCCCCCCACTTTTTCAAAAATGATGAAAACTAAAACTGTGATTATGAATTGAAACTACATATTAAAAGCTAAATTTTGCCATAATATGGCATCATTTGCCATAGAGATTCTTTTCAATTTCATTTTTTCTTCAGAGGGAGAGGGGGACACCCCCCAGGACAGCGATTCATAAATGGTGAAAAGTCTAACAATTCCCTGTTCACTCACTTCACGAAATGTAGATCTGATTTACCCTGGACTGAGTGAAAAATCCACTTAAGCAAGCAAAATAAAAAAAAAACTTCCTAAAAAAGTATTCTTGGTGATATATTCAATTCAAATTGAGCACCAAATGTAGCACCATTTTGCATCCAGCCCACCTGATGCGAGTAAAAATTTTTCACAGGGGAGGGGGACACCCCTCCCCTGTGTCTTCCTAGACCCCTCCCCAGGATAGCGATTCACAAATGGTGAAGAGTCCCCCCACTTTTGAAGATGGATCCATGCCCTTGATAGTTATGTTCAAAAACATCTTCTGGGGTACTTGTAAGGCAAACATGAGGAGATTTAAAAGTTTGCTAATATTTTGAATTTTTTTTTTATTCGGATAGGGTGGGGAGGAGGGGGGGGGACTATTTCCTTTTATTTACGGCAATGTACATCTATAAGCTGCACACGGTTAATTGCTACCTTTTCATTTGTAGAATGGTCAATGTGTGTCCACAATCAGAAATATGACCATAAATTAGTTTGACAACTGAGTCTCAAATCATTAGCATCAAGCAACTAAGCTGAAAGATATTTAAGTTCGCAACCACACAGTGTACTGTACAGCAATATTTACATTGCCCTATTGATAGTAATGCGCCGTAAATATAGAAAACAATAGGACATACCCTCTGGCTTAAATCTCTGTCCAGCACAGATATGACTCAGGATAAAAGAGAAACAACGGCATTTTCAATGACCTGAGTAGAAGCCACAAGCCAAACTATCTGAACAGAGGTAGCATTCCATGAGACATGTAACCATAGCAACCAGCACTTCAATTAAACAACATCAATTAGCTGTACACA
>WURT03668885.1:0-37239 GCA_009936505.3 Holothuria glaberrima | reverse complement strand
ATTTTATTTTTATTGTAAAGCGCCTCAGAAAACCTTTGGTTGTTGAGTGCGCTATAGTAAGTATCATTTACATTTACCCTGGACGAATTCCTCCGTACAACCCGCTTTCTATGAAGAATTCCTGGCTCCTCCTCAGCAAAGAGAATGACCGGCTCTTTCCCTGCCGGGGTGAACATAAATGAATTTTAAAGGACTCTGAGTCTTCCGCCATCAATGGATCTCGACGGTGGTATACCCACCCCATCCACAAATAATCGTTTTGCCATTGTGCTGTTAATTAATGTACCCAGGAATAAACCACTTACTATGTTTTGGCGTACAGTATGGCAGATATAAAGTAAAAATTGGTAAAAATAACTTCTTATTGAACGAGTTTGTTTCATACTTAAAATGGGAGACCTGCCTTCTCTTTGGTAAAGAAAAGGTACAACTAATATTCACTTTTCGTGAGTCTTCCTCCTCGTCTATATAAATGCTCCTCATAACTGTGTTCCCTAAGCGGGTGTTTTGTGCTAAGATTTTTTTTTTTATACTGGTGGACGCTACGAGTACAAGCTTACGCTGGGCGTGGTTTTGGCATACCTTGGATTCAGTTGTCATTCATCATCATGAACCTCTTTCGTAATTCCCTAATCCTCGATTTTATGAACACGAAGAGCGATGGCTGTAAAACATGAAATCTGGCCATTGAAGTAAGTCGAAATTGAACTGTTTAGCCATTGTAAATACTTGAGGTGCCATTTTTGAAAATATTTTTAATTTTTATCAAGTTGGCAATTTGACACATTAAAGAATATTCCAAGCTTTATTGGTCCCAAGGAAGGGGGGGGGGGGTGCAAATGGAATTATTGTATGTACGTAAAGATACTTTTTTTTATAAAATCTTAAAATGTAAATTTAGCCGGTATGTGGTAGGACTATACATACTTCTGATTTGGACTCCGCAATGTATATTGTATCTTCATATAACGTTCCCGAGCCTGTCTCCAGAAGAAGCCATGTTTATGACAGTATTTGGGTTATGTGTGTAAAAGTGGTCAATGCAATCGTCCGAGTTTGATATATGGTATCAGTTATATATTTTTTTATCATGGCATGGCTATCTTCTACATGTTTATTTGAGTTATATGTCTGTTGTGTGCGTCTATGTGCTTATATTCAATACGTTTGCACCCTCCAATCACAAATTATGAAAAATCGTTTTAAAACTTACCTGCCCTGTAATGGTAATTGGAACTTCTGAAAAATTTAACATCCGAGCTAAGTACGTCCACCATGTGCAACTTACGATTTTATGCGATCTTAAATGGTCGATTTTGTTTCCACAAATGTTGTGATGATGATAAAATGACTGTATTGCATTGATAAGGTAGAAGGAACAAACTATTTTTGAAAAGTAAACATTATGCTGATAATTTTGATAAAACAGAATAGACAAAGCATGAAAAACTTCATCATTACACCCCATGCCGTGGGAACTAGAAAGCAACCAGTTTGAGAAGGTTTGTATCTTCACACGTCCAAAACCATCTTAGAGAATAAGATCAAGATGCTGGAATGGAATGCATGAGTACCAAATCTCCAATTGCTTCCAATCTTTCTACACGACTGTCGCTGCTAAAGCAAATACTTTATTTTGCTATTTGTGCAATGCTATGTGTCGTCGACATTTAAGTGTATGTTGGGGAGATTGTGCCGTATGTAGCTGCATGGTTTGTTAAACATAACGAGATATGTCTACGATATCAAGCCAACGTTACATCAGACACAGTGCAATTCAACGACTCCAAATCCCTCTCAGCTGAAAATTATGACTATCTTTTACAGAAACCCGTATTTCCAACTTTCATAAAAAAAGATAAGAACCCAAAAATTTTGCACATACTTTTGTTTTATACAGGTAACAGAATTCTTGATTACATGCGCATCTGGTTTAGGTTTATAGATAATGTTAAGCAGCAGAAACAAAATTTAAATGCAATTCATTTTAAAATTCAGGATGGGTTTATATTTGCATAGTTATTACAAATATTTATATTAGTAGACATCAACCATCACCACGTCGATGGTTTTGTGAGGTTATGTAAATTTTTATGCATCTTGCCTGATTCTTTAACGATAAATTACCCAATGCCAAAACAAATATTCATACATACAATAAGCTAAAAACGAAGAACGTTTTAAGTTGGGTCTTAAATGGGAAATATGTCTTTATGCCCAGTTGTCCATCTGATACCATAATTAAGTAATTTGAGCTATAAAGTATAGAGGTGGATTTTTTATGTGGTCTTAATGTGCATTTTCGTTTCAGCTTTACATAAAAGTTAATCGAAAACATTTCTTCCAAAGCAGTGAAAACAGGTCTGTGCCCGACACATTACATGTTAATATTAATAACAGGAACTTTCGTTAAATTGAGATAATTCCTCTACATTTTACTAATATAATGTCGTCAAGGCAACGGTTTTTTATTATGTACCATTTCAGATAAAAACCATATTATATTCCAGCAATGATGTTATAAGGGCTATGGATGTTGCACTTTGCTTGTAAAATTGCGATTGATTAAGCACATGGTACACTACCTACAAAGTAGTAATTTTCTCTCGGTTGGAACCTAAATCGTGATTACCCAGTTTTCTAGCTATCTAATTACTTTTTGACAATACCTCATATCTTGAAATCATGACTTGAGGAAGTAAAAGTTTTTTTTTTTTTGCATAGTAAAACATTATATTTGCCTTCAAAATGATATACAGAGAGTATTTATGTAAACCATTTTTGACATTTGTTATGAACTGTCAGATGTGATTTTGGATAGCTTGGTTTCCTCGGTTTAGATTCAGTCAATGCCTGTTGATGCCAGAATAATATTTACACAAAATTACAACACAAGCTACATGACAAAATCAATTGTCACTTCTAAAACATCGAAAAGATACCCAGTCACTTGTATTTACATTTCAAACTCCTGTAAGTATTACTGCGTCTGCTTCATTTGGTTAAAATTCGTTGTCTACATATAAAGAGGCAACTTTATGGTGAATAGTATGCGAAGACTAAAACCGTTTAGGCGTTTACATTGGGTAATGTAGAAATTATATATTATGACAACTTCAAACCAAAACGTATAAATTTTAGAAACCCCCCGTCAGCTGCAGTTTGGAATATACATAATTACGACATTTTTTCTTTTACTCTGGGTCTATGAGGAGTACTAATCGTACTAACTACGGACATGTGAATATTTCTGTTTTGTCAACGCGTAGTGATATCGAATTTTATTTTAAAGACGGCATTCATTAATTGCAAAACTTTCCAAAACCAATGCATCTTTTACGACCTCATGATTATAATTTCTGTTTTTAAGAAATTTTAAGTTATCATACCAACGAAAGCTTTCGGGATATTGCAGTAAAATTTAGTACTCCGAGAGTATTTATCATAGAAAAATATCAAATTATAAATGTCGTAAAGATACATGTATAAAATGGTATGAAAATACCTGAACCGTTATTGTATGGCTCCTCCTGGATCTACTGACGTATTGTTTATCTTATCACCTGTACGTTATTATGTGTTCCCCTGCTATATAGACCTATACATTTTGTACATGAGGTTTAACCTGTATTAATATGTCGTGTAGTCGCTTAAAAAATAAACTTAATGTTACATTTACCGAATACTCAATAAATGAAATACAGATCATTTAAGCAATGAAAGCTCCTTTAATTTGAACAGATTGCAACGTTATGCTCTGTAAAACTATACAAACCTGCTACAATAAGCTTGTATACGTTTTGAGTAGTTAGGTTACAAATGCATGTGTAAATTCCTTCGTTCTCTAAGCGCATAGAGAAAATGATAAGAGAGTAATTTGCCTCTAAGCCTAGTGCTCCATCAAATTCGTGGATTTGAAGACGTTTTCCCAAATACAATGGTCGTCCACAAAATATCCATCTGTTTTCCCTAAAAGATTCACATTCACAGTCAAGAACAACAACACGTCCAAGGCCCAAAACATCGATGTTGGCAAAGTTTGTTCCATATGTCACGCAGTGCAATGCAAGGTAATTTACCACAAAAACTAAGAAACATGAACGTAGAGAATTATTGCTAGACATGTTGTCACGAAACGTCACAAACCTGCACTGATTTCTAATCTAAGAACAGTGCAAAGTTTTCATCACGGAATCTGATCAAACAAAAGTGAAACACACAACAGTTAAGTTTGTTTTTCAAACAACGATTATCTTGCTTGCAGCATTCGACGTGTACTCAATCTCCTATGATGCTTGGTCGACGCCTTCACTACAATTGCTTGCTGAGCTTTGACTACAGCCAAGTGTCATCCAAGTGAAATTATGACAAAAAGATGTTGCTGAACATTACATTACATCACCGCATTAAGATATTTTTGCTAAGTTTATTGATTCTGAGTGAAACTTATTTTGCCAAAGAAACCTAACATATTCAGGAAAACACTTGTTTTGATAAATCCGAAATTGGTTGTCAATGTCGAAGAGGACAAGATTGACGGGGAATTAAAGGTACCGATACTGTGTTTAAATCTCACTTTCAGAGTTTTTAAACTAGTAACTTTGTTTCCTCACTGGACAGCAAGTACTACTGAATCGTTCTCTTTCAAATGTTCATCCCTTTTCGCTGTTTAGCCTTTATTCCGATTATACCCGAGGTGTTAATGTAATCCCTGTTACGACGCACAGTATACACCATTCAAATACTTGATGAGAATTCCATTTCCATAATTGATGAGGATGTGGCTTTAACCCGTACGAAAGAGCATAACGTAATTTACTTATCCTGTAATTTTATTGTGTGGTTTACTTTACAAAGTAAACTTTCAAATTAGTTCATGTAGCACTTTGCAGTCACATGATGGTGCCTATGAGATAAATATAATATTATCTGGAATTTAATGAAATTATTGAATTGATATAAGATTCAAAAGAAGACAAAGAAAAAAATACAAAAAGAATTTTGACATAGTTCACATATGACTGGAACCTATATTTAAGGAATGTGATGAGATTTTGTTCCATTCTTACTTGTGGTTTTTCAATACAAGCAGACGAAGATAACAGTACGGCTGTTGCATCCTGCGGTTTTGTAAAAGCAGGGTTTGGCGTAATTTCCCCATATACATGAAGAGTGCTTCTTTTTTGGTCTTGAAATCTCTCGTATGACTGGAATAGATAGGTACATGATTTTTTCAAGAGAACTGTATTTTTTGGAATTCCTAAACCCATTCACATTATAAGAACGTGAGATTATGGTAAAGAAAAATGTGTTGTTGGCTTAAAGAAAAACATGATATTGCTAGATTATGTAAGGTTATTGAAGTCACGTGTTTTGTTACTTGTTTTTGTTACTTTAGCTTGAATATTTGGTAACAATATAACTTTTCATGTTTTGACAACTAAAAATATGAATTTCATAAACTTTTAGACACAATGTTTCGATTTCGTACCTGACGACCTAAATGAACCAAATGTCTTATTTTAAGTCACTACCCTCGTGACTACAAGGATTCTTGCCAACTGTGACCTAACCCGTTCATAAACGACCGCGTGCGATACTTGTAAAATATGTTAGATTTCTTGTTACGAAAAGAATGAATATTGCTTTTGCCCCCACTTTCAACTCATGAACATTTTATGAATAAAAGTTTTAGGGACACTATCTTGACTTTCCAAAACAAATGCATACACAGTGAGTTGTTATATTCAATAGCCAGGGGCGATAATTATTTTATTGAAAGCACTATAACTCATGGGGAGAATGGTGGATAACTTCTATAAATATGGTACAGATTTGTCATGTTGAGTTAAAGAAGGTTCTGTTTGAGGCTGAGGTCGAAGATCATATGAGGTCGCCAGAAGTAAACCTGTAATCATCAAAACCAGCTCGCCTTTTTTTTTAAATTTTAAGCAAGCTTTCGTTCACAGAGGAATTGAAATCTTTTGCTTTAAAGTTTTTTTTTCTTTTTTTTTTCAAACCCTCACCATGATATTTTAGCCTTATCTAAGTCAATCAATAATCAATTGGAAATCAGACTTTGTGCTTATTTGAATGATAAAAATGATTCGTGCATGTTATCAAAACAGTTGCCTATCGTAATTACATATTAAACAAATAGCCTCAAATGTAAAATGAGTTGCTCCAAATAACTTTTAACACAACCATTTTCATGTGAAATTTCTTTGATACATAGGAGAAACTTGAGAGCCGGTGAAAATGTGTTGTTCAATAAAACTCTTAGATAGATTCTTAAAAAAATCACTCTGAAATTGAATTCTTGTCATGTAGTTAAAGCAAAATAGTATATCACTAAGGATAGAATATTTGCTAAAACTTGAGAGCAGTGGCTCAATTATCCACATAGTCTCTCAAAGAAGGAGATTTTTGTATTTAAAAGTGAACTTCCCAATAACATTCTTGTGTCAGTAACAACCAACATGTGTATGATGTTTCAAAATTGTAGTACTATCTTCAGCTTTAAGTGTATTTTACGGTTAATTACTTTGTAAAATCCTCATAGTCAGCATGTTTTTGTCATGCAAAAAAGCCGCACAACCTATTAAATTTTGTACATCAGTACTCATTTTCTCTTTAAATCTTATTTCTTCTAGCAAAAACAAGACAACTGCATCTTGTCAAAATAGGACTGAGCAGAGGCTGCTCACATTGTGAGTAAACCTGACCGCCCTTCAGAACTACTTGACTTTTGACGTAAAACAGAGCTAAGAAATGTAGCGCTTGGGTTTTTGCCGGTTGTTGACTGTGCACAGGCCTTATTGACTTACCTCAGGTTTTTGTTAACTACTTGTAGCATTTTTAGTTTGCGAAATCTTACAAACAGTTTCCAATGCAATATATCGTTAGAAATGATTATTTTCTGTAATACTATGAATTAGTGTTCAAAAGGATGCCTTTTACCTCATACTACGTATTCATTGATTACATTCGAACAACAACTGAACTTTAAAAGTTTGACAATGGCTTTTCTATTTCAATTAACAAAATTGAGTCTTAAAACTGCATTGGGTTGATTTGTGGGGCCATGCCACGCATACAGATTATGTAAAGATTAATTACACTGTAAATTTACATTATATTGGAATTGCTCTTTGCACTGCAGCGAGTCGAAGAAATGGCCTATACTTTGGGGTATGTACTGTGTATAGAGTAGCATAGGAGAAAAGCATTGTTCGTATCGGGGTAGCGGCTATTAATAAATACCTGCAGCCGTGGAAGGTATTGCCAATAATAGAGAGGGGAGAGAGAGACCTTCAGTGAAGCAAAATTTACTGTTGAAACGATGACTCTCAATAGAAGCACCACCTAAACATACGTATCGGATATATATCCTCACTACAGATATTTTTCGACTATTATGGGTATTCGGTTCAATGGTTCTTAGTTGAATTCTTGCCCCCTTCCCTACCTTAGATAGCCATATTAGTGCGTTAACCAAGTAGGAGGGGAGACAGCAACGAATAGAAATACTGCTGTATTGTTGCAACATCTTTACACTGCTGAAGAGCAAACCCTTTTAACTTTCGCAACAGTGATGCAATATCCAAATAAGCTGAACTCTGGGTGACACTGTCCACAGAACAGGATTCAATTGTGATTGGACAATAGCCACATGCAAATTAGTGGATGTCTATTCAAGCAAAGTTTATATTCAAAGCCTTTGTCTGAAAAGCACAGCACAGCTGTATGTGCAGACTGTGTACAATAGTATTACCGTACGTACTAATGTAAGGCTGTATATATGCACTGGTCAGTAGCTGAGAACAAGAAAGCGAAAGAAGTAACATGGCTGCTGGAAGCAAATAACTCTGTTCATGAAAAGGGAAAATGTTGGAAGAACAATTTCTTACATGTGGGAGAAAACTAATTACAGGAGAACAGTACGTATGGCAGGATCAAACCAGCTTAAAGCTTATTAAGCAAGAAATCTGGAGCTGAAATGTTACTTATTCTTCACATGGACTTTTGATTTTTTTGTATCAGAAATAAGTTGCTACAAAAGTGGATATTTTGGAACTGCTGTTGGTGGAGTAGATCTGATTGGAGTGGCAATCAAGCCAGTGAAAATTCATTATTAGCTGCATTACCAGAGCAATACTAAGTGCAGATAATTTTGAAAAAAAAAGATGGACTGGGTTGTGAAGCAACCGACAAAAAAAAAATGACGGACGTGTCTTTTAACTTGTTCAGCTGTTTGGGATTTTAGGGTGCTCTGAATGATTGGGCCCACCATGGTTAAAATCTTGAAACTGATAATACTCAGAGAGCATGTAAGCAGGAGGATCAACTTAACTCAGTTTTTGATATTTCAGCGATACCTTACTTTTGCGTATATGTTATAAGGCATTTTATGTCAATTCACAAACTATAGGCTCCTAGTTATTTTAATTAAAAGCTGTGGAAATTGAACTCAATGTAAGGTAGTATCTCACAATATCACACAACAAACGCTGCTCTGAAAGGTTTTTTTTTTTTTTTTACAAAATTACTTATTGCCCAGTGTTATGCAGTATACCACATGATATGCAGTTTAATTACATGATTCTCTAAAGGGACCTTCAGATATGTTGTAAGTATCCTTTCATTGTGCTCACACACTCACACACTCGTAAAAAAACCAATTAACACACACTTGTCTAGCCTGTTTGCTTAAACCTATTACGTAACTTGTTTGTGTATTTTGGTAGATCAGGCACTGCCAATCAATTACTCAAATGTGAAAGCTGACTGTATCAGGTGTCAATGTAGTGTATTCATTTCCTCCCTGAGGCGATAAGATGTAATCAGGCATAGAAGGAGGGTGTTACAAACCTTAAGAAGAACAGTTTCATCATGATATTTCTTTGTCCTTTTCACATCATTATAATTACAGTCCACGGCAGGAAACATATTTACTGAGAAGCAGTTTTGGGTGAATTGAATGCCACAATATAGCTCCACATCCAATTTGTTCTTTTTTGCAAGGATGAATAGTAACATGCATCCCCCATGCACATACAAAGTTCTCTCCACATATGCTCAGGCAGCTAGGCTTTGAAGAGTCCAAAACAAATTTATAACTCACATAACAGAGGTTCAAATATACATGTTCATACGGTACAGTATGAAGATTTCACAAACAGTCCATTCAAGTTGTAGTTCCAAGCAGTGAAAAGTGACAGGGCCATCACATGTCTTCTGCAGTTCCTTGCAGAGTACAATTGTTTAAGCAGATTCCTGTCACTCTTTTACGTGAAAGATATTTAAAGTCACAACATACAACATTCACCATGCTTCCATGATTGCACAACTTATTTCCTGGTTGCATATGCTACCTGTACCAATTAGTGATGTTTTGACCGTAAGCTTCAACTATACAACCTAACAGTACAGCACAAGCTGATTGTACTGTTGTACACTCAGTGCACACTGCAGGATGTACATGAGTGTAGACCAAACAATGGTGTTTATTTGAAAAGCCCTCTGCACACTCATCAACCAATCACAATGAGCTAGCTTCTAGCCTTTAGAGGGTGCATGACATACACTGTGATGCAACAACAGTTTATTGTAGGCCTACTATAGAGCAGTAATTTCTACAGTAGGCCTTATAGGCAAAGTGTTGTGTAAAATACTGTAAGCTGTGGTTAAAATTTGTTTGAAGACTTGATAAAGTACAGTGTAGGCTTCTTTATTGCAGTCAAAAATACAGTATGAACTACATATATACAGTAGAAGTGAAACAGTGATGATAAACTTGTACAGTACTAATGTGACAGTAATGCCCTTACAAAAAAACCATGCAATTCCCACGGGAAGTGGCCCACTCCCTAGGGGAAGTCAAGGATTCTCGTGGGATTTTCACGGGAATCATGCACTCCCCATGGGAAATCTGAAAATCACCATGGGAAATGCACCATTTCCCATTAACTTCCAGTGGGAAATCCTGGGAAATGGAAATTTCACTTGGGAAGATGGCAAATCCCCATGAGATTTGATTCCTTTCGCACGGGAATTGTAATTCCCCTTGGGAAATAGTGTCATTTCATGGGGAATGATTACTCCTGTAAGATTTTCCAGTTTTACACGGGGAAATGATAATTTCCCATGACATTTGTTACTTCACATAGGAAATTGACAAGTCCCCAAGGGGAATTGTAAGTTTATTTCTTTTAATGCCCACTTCTAAGTTCTTGATTGAATGTGTCAATTTCACATGTAATTCTCCATGGCATAATATGATCTCACCATACATAACCCTGCTTGAAGACCCATGTACGGTACCATATTATACACCATATCGCTTTGCATGTATGTGCTTTACCGTTAACATCAATGATGCACCTGGTATTTTTTTTTTTACGTTTTATGTTCCAGCATGAAAGCTACTAACAAATTTCAGTATATGTAGGTCTGTGTTAATTGCTTGCAGGTCACATAGGCCTATATTGTTTAATTGGTAGAATTGAAAAGATCACAATGGCCATTGCTTTTAATCTTCTAAGAGTGAAAAAGCGCTTAACGGCTTGCAGAAAGCTTCTCTTCTTTCACATCCCTCCTACAAAGCACAGGTCACAGCACTTAATTTCTTTAATTGGAAAGATTGTAATGGGACATATACAGGCCTACATGTATACTTGGCAGGTCTCAGAATTGCAAGGTGGGGGGGGGGGGTCTTCCCCCATATATTTTTAGGGTATTGGTCAAAGGTGATACCCAGGATCTTAACAATTAAGTCAAAGCAGCATAAAGCCCCCACTTTTATTTAACAGGTTTTCCCCGCAGGCGATATTCCTGTGCAAGTCCTTAAAACTTCTTTTAAGAAGAGTGCGGTAGCCGCGGTAATCGCGCTATTATGCTTATGTGAACATTGACTGACATAACAATTACAAGGCCTGCAGGACTATATATGATACACTGCATCTCAACTGTGCCGATCTCTTTAACATGCATTTGGGGATAAAATGAAAAGTCTTTAATCCTAATTAGTAGATCCTATAACTGTGAAAGTTATCACTTTCGATCATTGCGATCGGAAGTGAGATCAAAATTTGTGGATGTCCTTATTTTCAACTGCATTTTTCATTGCCTGCCTCACAAAATGTCTTCTAGAGTTAAGAAGTGCTGTGTATTTTTTCTTATAAGCAATGTATCAAAACAAGTAGACGGTGTTTGACACACTTAAATTAGACTACTCAAGGTGATATTCGAACCTGCTAATTTTCTCAGGAAAGGTCAGGAATATTGCCAGTAGGAGCAGCTGACTATTTGCTTAAAGTGCATGCATCATTACTGTCAATCTTAGTATTTTATTTTCAATGAGAGCAGTGACACAAACAAAATGACATCCATAAGTATCATTGTACCTGGTTAATTATGAACCCGCATCTATAAATAGACCAGTCGTCTACTTTATCAGAGCTGTGTGAACGGTGGGAAAATTTTGAACGCACAATTGCTCTCTATACACCATATGTCTCTGTACTGAAATAGAACACTGGTAACTGACCAATCAGAGACCAGAGTTCTCAAAATATGTTTATGACGGCAAATTAACGGCTAACTAGGCAATTTATACATTCATAAACAAAACTACTGGCACATGATTAAAACGTGCCATACTAAAATAGTTAAAGAGAGGTTTACTTGTTTCAGCGGATGGTTTCATTTGCCCTTTACCTGTTCTGAAGTCATTACTATGCGACGATGAATATTTATAGCATCATCAATGGTTTATACAGAGGGAGGGAAGAGAATGTTGGACAAATGGTTTACAACACTGTGTCTAATCCTTTTCTTTTTTCTTCTTTTCTTTCTTTTCTCTCTGAACGGGAGGCTGATTCATAGATTGTTAATATAATTCTGGTATGAGATCATATGACTTTTCCCTAGGGAGCTTGAAGCACTTGTGCTAGATGACGTCTGAAAGATGTTATTGTTTTTATGGAACAAGCAACCATACGGTTTGCTTGTGTTCTTTCAAATTCAACTTCTATTAAACAATACTAACAAAACAAAGAGCGGATTTACTTACATACTAAAGATAAAATAATGTATTTCATAAAATATCTGTTGTCCAATCATTTAATATTTAATACCTTTTTAAGAATATGGATAACAACATATTTACCATATACGAGATGACTCATTATCTTTGCCAAAAATAGTAATTAATTTAGCAAAGAATCACAATTTCTTTGAGGAAAACCATTTGTCAGTATTGGCAGGAAGATCTTAATTTAAAGTTCTGGATATATGGATGTCAACGACCCCTGAAATGAAGGATGAACTAACATACCTGGCACAAAAATGCTTTTAAGCCCTAACCCATTTCAGCAATTTACAGGTTATGGAACTAAACTCCTCCGAGCAGAGGTTACAGAGTATGAAATTTCTTGTATGAAATACTTGAGGGTAATGACCCTCACAACCAACTTTGAAAAGGTTTCAGCTGTTGCCAAGGACTCTGTAAATGATCCAATTTGAATCCCCTTATAACTTTTCCTGGAATGCGCAAACTCACTTTTCTCTAACAAACTATATACTGATACATCTCTTGGTTACATATCTGCAAACCTCAATAAACAGTTTGGGCACAGACGTTGTGCATAGAAAAATACTTTGGAACTATAATACTTCAGATGCACGAATATGTAGAGCCAATTATCCTATCACAATGGTCTGTGTAAAATCTATACAAGTTATTTAGGGTAAGTCTATAACTACAATCCGTGAAATAAAGATTGAAGTAAGAAATGCAAAGATCCAACTGTCACTTTCACAACATCTCTTCCTGCTGTTCTGTGTACTCAGGGAGTTGTTAGGGGTGTACTGTACATCTCTACCCAAAATGAAAAGCTTACATGGTCATTGGGCCACTACAGTAATTGTACTATTTTAAACCCTGCAATACATATTTCTAAAATTTAAAGTTTAGTTCCCTTTTGGAAATCTGCATTATGCAGTTTACCGCTAAGTTTATCAACCTTACCTATGCCACTACCAAAATAATTTAACATTTTTTTTTCGAAATTCGGCCTGAGACAGCACTGTCAAAAGTCAACCAATAAGAATAAAGTAATTTTAAGGCCTGTAAATAAAACTAGCTGTGGCAACCTTAATAGCTTTGTACGGTATCATAACTTCCCTCGATGACCTGGCAAAAACAAAAGGCAACTGCAAAACAACAGGAAATTGTTATTAAGTTTGGGACACACCTTTCATGCCACACTTTCTGCAGGTTGTATTCAGCACAGCTCCAAGTTCAATTTTGCTCTGACCTGGAGTCTTAATTTCTTCCTGTCTATTCAGAAATGAGTTAAAAAAGCACACTGCATGTCACAACTTGCAAAAGAGATTAAAAAACCCATCGCCCTAACTGCTACAATGTTACTTTCATTTGCTAGAGCTTGAGAGAAAGTAAAAGTCAATCAGTCCTTAAAATACCTGTAAGTGTCTTTAAACTAAACTTTGTGTAATTATTGGTTTCAGCAGCCATATAAACGCTTAAAATTTCAGGCACCTCTAACAATATTGCTTTCTGTTTAAATCTTTTGCTTAATTGAAACAAACAACTGCACCCATCTCCCTCTTAAACTGAAAGTGTAGACCTACTTTCTTCACAATTTTCAAGTTACAATCACCCTTCCCACGATCCTTCAACTACTGTTTTTATGGTCTGTCGTGCTGCTAATACAGGTTGCTACAAGTAAATAGTTTTACTTTCATGATAAAAAGTACAAATACACCAATTTAGGAAGTATAAATTACATGAATCGAATAAGAAACAACTTTTTCTGGTGCATTGTTTAAATAAGGAACAATGTCTTGTGTACTTCTTTTAAAAATAATAAGAAATTAAAGTTGCACATTTGTGTGGTTCAGGTTTGACAAATTGGGAGCTCAGTGGAGCCCATATCTTGCCAATCTTATGCTACGTATGTCAATGTTGCATTTCAAAACCACATGCCAAAAATGGTCATTGCATGAGGAAAATCTAATCCCCCTTTATAAATATTATGTAACATTATGCAGAATGGTTATTCTAAATTATGATAAACATAAGTCTATTACTTGTACTAGCACAACTTTTACTACTCATCAATATAATTAAAAACGCTGACTTTATAAGCTTTTGGATAAAACTTTACTTGGTGATAATCGAATTCTCATTAGTGTCTTTCCCACTGTCCTGGTTTACAACTTTCATTGAAAAGAATATTTTCTCTGCTACTGCTTCCTGAAGTTAAAAAGTACAGAAAGGGTGATTACATACAGGAAAAAGAACACAAGAACACGAGATACATAAGTATCCTTCATAGAGCATGATGAAAGATCTAGAGGGCGGAATTCCTGAAACAGCTGTAATCGCTTGGGACTCGGCCGCCATTTTAGAAAGGGCAAAAGTCGACTGTACGCTGTTGAACTAACATTGAGACAAGTACAAATTACACGAATTTTTCGCATTCAGGTACATGCCACAATCTTGCCTTGCAAATAGTTTTGATCTACCAGAGACGAGGAGAAAGTTGTACACTATTTGAGCTGTAATACCCTTGTCATAATTTGGTATGTTAGTCTCGTTGAAGTTGAAATAAACACATTTTTGTCGCTGAGTTTGCCCGTTCTTAGTCACACTGAAAGGCTCCCCTAGTACAACTTTGTTCAAGAAGCTTTTTCTCAACAAGTCATATTCACGTTAGCCTACCCGAGGCCTTTGAACAGCGCCAATGAAACAGAGGCAGGAGTGGGCTGGATCTACAGCCCCAGTGATTTTCAGATTAAAGTGTTTCTACCAGGAATAATATCAAATAACCAAATTGCAGGAGTTTAAACGTCTTAGCCCAAGATCTCAGGTGCATCACTTTGTATTTGGAAAGTAGGTCAGAGCCTACTCTGTATTGATGTAGTAAGGTTTGTCTTGATAAACGCCTGTGTGCACTTTCAACATTTCAGGACACATGTGTCAACACAAGTTGCCACAACACCTTGTAACCGAATGTTGACAGTGGGCAGAGCAAAAAATGGAAACATGTATCCCAACATGTGTCGACACATGTTATCAAATAATTCAGAATCAATTTTCCAGCAACATGTGTCTAAGCTCTGACAAATCAGAAATCATATTTGAATCAACTGATCCCCCTGTAATCCCGTGACTTTCACAAAATGACAGCCCCCATGGAATGAACAAATGTCAAAGTGGAGGATTTGACCAGAAAGCCCAAAGGCTTAGTGATTCCTTGCCATAGAAAATGTTGGGATTTTCTTGGGAATTCTTGCGAAATTTTGCTTTTCAACCTATAATGACCCCAGATGACCTTTGACCTCCACAAAACAAAAGGCTCTTTCTCCAACCATAAAGCATCCATGTACCACACATGAAATCTATCCAAGCTTCCTACACTGAGAAATCATGTTGAGAAGGTTCTCAGACTTTGACCCCAGATGACGTTTGACCTTTAGCAAGGACAACATGTTTCTTCTTCTCACCATAAGGAATACACATACCAATTATGAAATCTATCCAAGTTTCCTACCTTGAGATAGCTTGTTAACAAGGTTTTCAGTGTTTGACTCCCCATGACCCAAGATGACCTTCGACCTCCACCAGAAACAATAGGGTTCATCTTCTCACCATAATGCATCCACATACTACATATGATGTCTATCCAAGCTTCCTGCCTTGAGATGTCGTGTTTACAAGGCTTTCGGCTTTTGACCTCTGGTGACCTCAAATGTCCTTTGACCTCCACCAAAAATACTAAGGTTCTCCCTCTCAACATAAAAAGTCTATATACCAAACAAGAAAAGTGTCAGTCATTGCTACCTTGAGATATAGTGTCTTCAAGCCACTTACAAGGTTTTCGCAGTTTAACCTCTGGTGACCTCAAATGACCTTTGACCTCCACCAAAAACAGTAGGGTTCTTTTTCCTAACATGAAAAATCTATATAACCAAATATGAAAAGTGTCAGTCTTTCCTACCTTGAGATATCATGTTTACAAGGCTTTCGGCTTTTGACCTCTGGTGACCTCAAATAACATTTTGCCTCCACCAAAAACAATAGGGTCCTTCCTCTCAACATGACAAATCTACATACCAAATATTAAAAGTGTCGGTCATTCCTATCTTGAGATATCGTGTTTACAAGCCATTTTCAAGGTTTTCGCAGTTTAACCTCTGGCGACCTCAAATGACCTTTCACCTCCACCAAAAACAATAGGGTTCTTTCTCTCAACATGACAAATCTACATACCAAATATGAAAAGTGCCGGTCATTGCTAACTCGAGATACCGTGTTTACAAGGTTTTCGGTTTTTTACATCTGACCTCAGATGACCTCTGACCTCCACCAAAAACAATAGGATTCTTCCTCTCAACATGAAAAATCTATATACCAATTACGAAAAGTGTCGGTCATTGCTATCTTGAGATTTCGTGTTTACAAGCTAGGCGTCACATACACAAACACACGCATACACATACATACACACACGACATCACCATCGCATAGATTCCTTGCCTGCCTTCGGCAAGGAATCAAAAAAAAAAAAAGAAAGTCGCCTCAAAGCTGCTACTAGGCAAGAGATGGGGACAAATCGACACCTTTGGTATTTTAACTCAGCAACAGCTAGTATGTATGAGTGTTTAGGCACAGTGTGATACACGGGGATTATTTTAAGGGAGGGGGAATTTGACTGGGGTAATTATCTGGTGGAATTGACGGGGGTAATTGTCCAGGGGAATTGTCATGGTGCCGGACTGGAAATATTCCATTCTGGGGCAATAGTGTGTATCAGTGATCCCCAATTGGTGTAGTAGCGTTGTGCGCCCAAACTAATTTCAAAATTTGTCCCCCAGCTATGAAAAGTGCCACTCAACTAAAATCTCCTTTTGAATAATGGCTTTTCTATAAGGTCACCTATCTAAAAATCAAGGGTGGCGCCAGCTGGGGCCAGGGGGCCATACTCAGGCATGATTCGTCGGGGAAGCTTCCCTGTCCCGTCGGGGAAGCTTGTCTATTCGATCGGAAGGTCCGAAAGTCAAAAAAAATTATTTAAAGAGAAGGAAGGGCCGACTGGATGTATGGAGTTTTCCTCAATGTTAACTGTGACTCCCCGGTCCGCCACCTTTACCCTCTCCATCAAATCCATTGAAAGTCCCCACTTCGGCACGACCTGTCAGAGCCCTCCAGTACTTAGTTGCAGACCAAGATGGCTAGTCCTCCCTCTCTCCGTGACGGACACATTCAAAGAGAAAAAAATAAAAAGGCGAGGAAAAAAAATTAAAACGTAAAAAATGTACGTGTTGCAGGGGTAGGGTGAGGCGCACGCCGGGGCGTGAGACTGCTGGACCCCCCTCGGGGAACGTGGACGCCAACCTAAACTCTTTCAGGAAACAGTAGTAAGCCACATGTTGCTCTCTCATGGTGATCCAGGGCCTTGTCCATAGCCTCTTTGGTTGTACGTTTCGCCGTTTCTTTCTCCTCTCTGCAACAATCCCCAATACTGTTTCAGCTGCTCCTTTCTGAATCCTCCCTCTTCCTTCCAAAATCCTGCTTTCCCGCTCATTTTTGGCAACATGTTGCTCAAGTGTGTCGCAACATGTGTCCGGGACATGTTTTAAGTCTATACAAGGACAAACTTTCTGTGTCCGGGTGTGCCAAAAACATGTGTCGACACATGTGTCCTGAAATGTTGAAAATGTACTCAGGCCTTAATACTAAAACAGATTGACTGCAGTGTGCTATTCTTGGGTTGACTGCATGCATTGTACTATACTGGGGGTTGCATGGGGTTTACCACATCAGGTCCATGGTAAGGATATGCCCACATGTTATATTAGGATGGGTAAAGACAGCTGAAGTGGTACAAGGTAAGTTTGAAATAGCCAAATGAATTAGCAGAATTCACATTATTACTCACACATCTGTGGTTAGACTAAGAACTGTGTACAGCTAGTTTGGGATATGTAGAATTGGTGAGGTCATCCTCGTGTCCTGTTGTGTACTGCAGTTTCCGGCCATGTTCCAGGTTATGACCAGACTACTCGTACCAGTAGTACTGGTCTTAGAATAATGTTACGTATCCAATGTTTGAACAAATAGCTTTCCATTTTCATTAGGCTGGGTCTAGTCTAGAAAGCATTCATTAGAATGTTTTAACCATTGCTGGTAGGTGAACAAAGTTGATGGCAATCATCAAACTATGATAAAGTGCTATATAGCCATGAACAGCTGCACAGTCATTCCTTTTCAAAAGGGACGTGAGGGAATTCTTTTTTTTTTTTTTTCATAAAAATGCTCAATTGGGGAATTTGTTATAATTCCCCTACAAAGGTAGGGATCCTGTATGCTTCCTTTTTTTTCTCGAAGAGTATGGTTACAGAATATCTTGCAGTACAATTGCTTTTGCCTGAGTTGTAATAAATGTTTTTATGCATTTTATCTGTTTAATATTGATATACCCAACAAACGATTTTGGTGCTGCCGACCATGAAGCTAGCTTTCCTTATGCAGTAATGCAGCATCTACTTTACCGCCAGTTGTTTGAGGTTATCCATCTCATTAGCTGGAAAAACAAAGAGTGGAATGACCACCATCAAAGTCCAGACACCCTTCAGCCGCGAGCTTTCATCAGACTGTCAAACGTCTTCACAAAGCTGAGATATTTTGAAAGGACATGATTATTTTGCATCACCAACTGTACCTTGGTGAATATTGCTTATCCAACGGGGTAAGAAAGTAACTGTAGGGAGCGATAACTGACAGTTGTTGTTAAGGCTCCGTACGTTTTTAGACTTGTTAGAGGCCTACCTGTGAAGACTGGGGGTAGCTGCTGTATAGTAGCTGGGGCTTTCAGGTGCAGTATCATCGTCTAACTAAAATACACATTCTATTGACTCCATATTTTGCTACACTTTTGTTGCTTGCTTTTAACTTTTTATATGGTCCCAGTTATCTTGCCAACCCTCATCTTGCCATATTTACTCTAGGGAGTAGTTCATGCAAG
Source organism: Holothuria glaberrima (assembly GCA_009936505.3). Taxonomy (NCBI): domain Eukaryota; kingdom Metazoa; phylum Echinodermata; class Holothuroidea; order Aspidochirotida; family Holothuriidae; genus Holothuria; species Holothuria glaberrima. The sequence continues at coordinate 18,187 of WURT03668885.1, read as the reverse complement.
AAACACTCACTTTTGTAATATGATGACAAAATGATTTTGTATATTTGGAATATGAGCTCCTATCATAATAAATGTTGACATTCTTTCAAAAAAAAAAATAAAGAAATGATGCTCTCAGTGGGCCTCCTTCCCCACGTTTCCCTTTACTGTAGCCTGGAGGTAATATCAAAACTGATCTCAAATAGCTATTGTTATATAGCAACTGTTGAACACCGAAACCCTTTCGGTTTTTGTGCTCCCCTGCAAACGGTTGAAGAATGTTCCTGTATCATGTACTTTTGTTAGTGTAAAACAGCAAAAAAAAAATGAAATTTAGACTAGATGCTTTTTTGTTATTTCCAGTGTGGCAGCTCTACCAGTCTGAGGTCATTCATAAGTAAAGAATAGGCTGTAGTATAAGGCTGTGATATTCACGTTTTACACACCTCAATATCCAACTGATCTCCAGGAAATTTATTAGCAATTCCGTAACAAAGTGGATGAAGGCTTAAAATTAGATAAGTCTACACCGGGGTCGTTGGTAAACTTTCTTATATCAAAAGAGTTTTCCCACTTTCTAATGCCATCATTAAAATTTCGAAAAAAATAATCTTTTTTGTGTAAATCGATCTGCTTTTGATTTGGTACAGTAAGAATTCCATGCAGAAGCAATACTGCACATGTAAATATTCAAATGTTTATCTTTGTACATGTCTTGTACATAATTGCAGGTTGCACCCTGCTTGCTGTGGCAAGAATTGAAAATTAGGGTTGAAAATTTAAAGGAAATTTTTGCGGAGTTAATGAAAATTCTGAAACTGATTCTAGTATTTTTTAAAATGTACATGTACTGGAGGATGTGGCCAACTTGCAAGGTAATGCAAATAAGGTTATTTTTTGCCTGCTTTATGTGGACCAATCCATATTTTTGCATGGTATCCTGTAGCTGAAATAAGTCAACTAATTTATGAAAAATGTGGAACTTTTAACTTAGGCTAAATATATGCAGAGAGTCTCTCAACTTCTTTTATAGAACCATGCGCATAAAAGTGTCACACAAGTTAATATCTTTCATTTATGTTCTTTTTCATGCCAATTTCAAATGATGAGGTTAACGTTTTGATTAAATTCTTATTGCTTCGCTAACAAGACATATTGTAACAAAGAGCCTTGGAAGTATCAGCCTGTCCCAAGTGTTTGTATGTTATTGCATTTATTTGGAAATCAAAAATGTAATTCAGTCATATTGCTTGTTATTAAGTGTGTCAGTATGTTAGCAATATTTTTTTGCAATTATGTTAATTTAGAGTCTTTACATGACCGATATAATGTATTACCGATTTAGTCTTAGGGTAAAAGTTTTCAATGCATGCATATTTTAAGAGACAAACTCTTTCTTTCAGTTTTACATACAGCGATATAAATAGCTTTTGGGTAAGATCTTACCTACGTTTAGTAATTTCTATATGTCTGACACATTAATTTAAGTGTAAAATTTTCATTTGAACCGTAATCCATTACAGTGCATAATTAGAACATTACTTTTTGACATATACTTCTCAAATGTATTGCATGCATTATGATAAATCGGGGATAGGAGCAACCGGAACGTATAAATGGCATTGATGAATGTCACAAAATAGATTCATTTTTTCTTTTTTGCAATTTCATGAAAAATATTCCTGTAAGTGTCTTTATCCGTCATTATATGCCAGCTCTCTAATGATAATTTCTCAGTATCTCACATCGAAATGTGATATTGGAAACAATGTTAAAAAGGAAAGGAAACAGTAAAGCCTTGTAGCCTCTTTGTAAAAGACCCACATACTGTTTAAAATCTAGAAACGCTTTATTAAAACGGCTCAGTTTGCAAGAAATTATCTCTGTTTTGTTTGATTTATTAAACCCGGTAGCATGTAACTCTTGTCTTGATTTGTTTTAAACTTCCAGTCGTTACTGATCATCACGGTAAACTTTTTCATTTAAGATTCTTAATCAATTTTGAACACCCTCTCCTCCTACGCAGACCTCTCTTACCAAATGAGAATATTTTTCAAAGGACAACAGCGAACGACCATATATCGGATTGCCATGAAACCGACAGGAAGACAGTTTCTGGGATGATCATTCGAGCTGACGACATTTCTTTTCCACTCAAATGTAAAGAAACAGTAGACCCATGAATCAGTACCTTAAATTTTGTGGTACACGTAAAAATTTGCAATATGGCAGAAGAACAACTTTCACAAGTATTGACTAAACTTCGTTCTTTACTTTTTTTTAACTTCATTTTTTCGTTTGCCCTAACACTGCTGTAGTCGAGAAAGGTAACATTTTGCTGTTATCCTGTCCTTCAAACTGGATACGTTATAACAGAGTTTTTGACTCGAGTCGCTGACTTGGACTCGAGTCCGCCTCGAGTCGTACTTTTTCTTGACTTGCGACTTGACTTGAACATATTTCATTTGGCGACATTAATTTAAATGAAAATATTGTCGCTGAGTGTAGCATGAACTTTTTCACCACAAAATTATGAAACAACAGATTGCAAACTTTTCCTTCGTTTATTCGAGATTGCATTCTGTCGTGAGTCGGAAGGATACTGAAAAGACACTCAGGGGTCTAAAAAAGGACAGCTGCAATGTAGCACTACAATTGAATCAATCATTCAAACCCACATAGTATACCCTACAAGGCTCGCCCCTTATTTTAAACACACGCTGCGTTTATAGTTAGTGTGGATCAGTGCTGCCCAATCATTTTCTTGTCATCGCCCCTTGCACCAGGGAGTTGTTCCTGCCTGCACAGAATGTTATTGAGAAAACTCCCTCCCCTCATGCCTACAGATATAAATAAAAATAAAAGAACACCCTATGTCTATAAAATATGTGTGGCAAGAAAATGAAACTACATGGTTTGAAAATAAAGGGTATTAAATACGGTCTTTGTATGTGTGAATTAAAGGAATTAAAAATCGATGGCGGTTTACTATGTGCCGGAGCTTGCGATCGTCGAAGGAGTGATGACCTAAAGGCTGTTGGCGTCCTCCTCAAGAAAAAAAAAACTCACAAAAAAAAAAACAAAAACAAAAATAAAAACAATGAAACGCTGTAAAATTTCATGGCATCTGACAATCAAGATTAGATCAAGAGTAATACGTGTTGACATCATTTTATCGCCACTTTATGTACACTTGGGCTATTCGCCCCTGCATATATAAAGAACATTCATTTTGAAGGGCCCCTGTTGCACTGATCATTTCCCACTCCTCATGAACAGCAAAATCACCCCGTCATCAAAAAATTTTTATATTTGTGTGCAGACCTACTGTCCACCATAATCAAACCCGTATGCCTTGTGCAATGGGAGGGAATCATGGCATCCTCAACGCTGTTTTCTCGGAACTTTTCTCGTCAAATCTTTCCTATAATATAGTTCGATAAAACAGTTTCTTACTCGTCGTGAATCTTTTAGAGCAATGGCCGGCATATACTTCCACTTTTTTTACCATTTTAAGCCAACAGGTTATAAGATGAGGCGTAAAACCCCATCTAACTAGCTAACTTACCATTTTAAGTGTACATTAAGTTTAATGGATGACTTTAACAAAGGTCATCAAAAAATTTCCATATTTGTGTGCAGACGTACTGTCCACCATAATCATACCTGTGTGCCTTGTGCAATGGGAGGGAATCATGACATCCTCAACGCTGCTTTCTCGGAACTTTTCTCGTCAAATCTTTCCTATTATATAGTTCAATAAAACAGTTTTACTCGTCGTCAATCTTTTAGAGCAATAGCAGGCATATACTTCCACTTTTTTTACCATTTTAAGCCAACAGGTTATAAGATGATGCGTAAAACCCCATCTAACTGACTAACTTACTAATTTAAGCGTACATTTAGTTTAATTGGTGACTTTAACACAGGTCCAGAAAAAGCCTATCCCCTCATAACAAAATGATTGACACATTATGCAGGGTACCCATAAAGCTGAAAATGTTGAGTGGCACTGTGTGTGAGGAATATCCTCCTCACTTCTAAAACGATTCCATTTCCATGAGAACTTAGTTTATCTTATTTAATTAACATATTGTTAGCTACTAAGAGTAAGTACGTTAAGCTAATATGATTCATTGATTTTCCTGAGAAGTTGTTGCTTGGATGTTCCTTAGTACATGCATGGATGTAATGTATTTCTTAAATCTCCACCACAAAAAAAAATAAATAAGTAAATATGTAGGTGTGACTTCTTTATATAAAACATTTTTCAAGATCTTTCCCTTGATCTCCCTATGAAACCTTTATCTAGAAATAGCAGTATAGTATATAGGCTTATTATTTTTTTATTTTGAAAATTGTGACTTGTGACTTGAATTGTCTTGAGCGAAAATAACTTGGGACTTGACTTGACTTCACTTAACTTGAGAAAAAAATGACTTGGTTACAACTCTGCATTATGATCAAATGATGTTGTAGTTTGCTACTTTTCATTAAAGTCTGTTGTACGTTTCAATGGGAGCTAGTTTACAGGAATAAAATCGCCAATAAAATCTATTAGAAAAGCAAAATACAACACTGCTTAAGAAAGCATGACAAAAGTCTCTCTGGGAATGACGCTACAAAGCAAGCTTGTGAATAATCATTTTGGAAGTCCTTATCACCATTGTACTAAGCAATCCCGTTTGGCTTAACTTATATAACCTTTTCAAGAGAGCCTTTCAACCTATTTTGGCCAATCTATTCAAGGGCAAAGTCATAAGGCTGGCAGAACGTTTTCAGGTTTCATTTCGACTAAGTAGAACTTTTCTGGCACAGATTCCTGTGTGGCAAATCTTCGAAGACAGCAACATATTGTCGGTTATGTTATAGTGTAATTCTTTTCTGAACAATTACTTGAAATTTGAAAACAAAGTAAGTGTTGGAATATTTTGCTCATACTCAAAGGGTCTCAATTGAAGGTTTGTTTAATAACATAGCAATTATGAAATGTCAAAATGTTACATTATCTTTTGGTGCATGTAATTGGTACGCTTTCTGACAAAATATGGCAATGCATCTACTTTTTTAAGCTTATTCATCAAGGCAACGCACGTTTTGAGAGAACTGACAGTTTTTCGTCTAAGAAACTCATTTCCTTCTGCAACGTCTAATGCAAGTCTATGTAGTTGAAGCTTCCAATGTTCAAACTGTAGTAGTACCTTTTCTGTGATCTTAGGGTCTAACCGTGACTCACGTCTCCTGTCATAGTTTCTCAGCATGAAGTCCCGAAGTGCCCCCTTCCTTGAAATGGTAATATACAAAGCAGGGCACTGTAAACGTAAAACTAACTGACATATTAGCTCAGAAAAAAGTATAATGAGTGATTTACATCAAACATTGGAATAAAATGTTATGCATAAGGGCAAGCAAAATCTGGGAGTTTTCAAAATGTTCACAAAGGGGGCTGAAGTCCACATAGATGTAGATGCATCAGCCACGGGAAGAAGATTGCGAGACAGTTGCTTTGCGCAGACAGCCTAAAACAATTATTACAGTAGGTACCTTGGTTCATGCAATATTAAACAGGTAATAATGTAGTTGCATTGAACTAAATACCCCTATGCTGTCATATAGCAAAGCTTGTGTTTTAAAATCTATTACATACTCGAGTCGGAAGAGAACACAAAACCAATACAAAATATGGTGCGGTTACCTTCAGAGTCGTCGGTGCCCAGAATATGTACTATGTTCTTATGGGATGTCAAAGCTTTAAGCTGATTTGCAATTTTCTGATAGTTGTAAAGATCCTTCAATTGAGCGGAGTTGAAAGATAAATACTCATCTTTACAATCCATTACAACATATACTTTCTAAGTAGAAGTCTGAGACCATTTTTTAATTATTTTCAAAAAGCGAAAGGAAGGCAACATTTAAATTAAACCAGCTATTGACCTTTGGTAAAGGCTCACTCTTTACAGTACATAATTAATGTAGCTACGTGTATGTGACACTGCTGTGAGCTTTCGAATATTTTTATAGGACAGCTTAATATTACATTATAATTTATAACTCAAAAACTAATAAAGTTTAGCAACAAATATAGATTTGTGTGAGACATCTGCAGACGAAACAGCAGTCCAGTATTTCATTTTGTCTCCGCCTAGAAGTCTAGAAAGTAAAGTGACGTAATCTTCCTTCAAGAAGCCTTCATTCTGCACAGCAACTGCACCATTACCTTGCCTCCCTGTACACACATTTCAGTTAGAAAGATGACGGTAAGGAAAGTCTTAGTAGGAACATTCACTAGTGACCTGTTGTGAAATACAAGCATTTACCAACGGTTTAAAGCTGAAAGTCATATGATTATTCTTTTTAAATCACATTAAGTATTACCTGCTAGTGTTGTAGTCGAGACCAACACGTTCGAGAACGAGACCGAGACCGGGTGTAGAAAATCGAGACCTAGACCGAGACCAACAGCGTTCAAGACCGAGACCTGACAAGTGTCCAAATTAACAATTGAGTGCAGTTTTTCGAAAAACCTTTTACTGCTTACTTATCTATTCTTTACACATTAATGGTGTATGAAGTACAGTACTCAATTTTGACTCAGATCTGCTGATATCGGTACAATTGAGAGAAAATCAAATGGAACAGAAAATTTTGGGCAACATTTACAGAATTTCCCCTTGGGCAGAGTGTAATTTGCCCCGAAACCTTTAAAAGAGCACTCACAATGGAAAAACATAAGAGTCACCCCATGAATCCGAACCACAAGAAGTAAGGCTCCTTAAATATCCAGCAAATTACATTTCTTTTGGAATATTTTGTTAGAAAGTAGTGTCAGAATCAAAGTATGATTTTATTGTATATGACTGCCTATTCAGCTCAACTATACTACCAAGTACATAATGTTCACTGTTTGTAGAAAGGACATCCAGTATTGGATGCAAATAAACAACAGCATATCTTTTAAAAAGTCAATGTTTTATATAGTATACCAAGTTGTAAGAGTATTTTTACCAAATAGGGTAAAGGCAACTTAGCCAAGTGATCCATATGACATGCACAAAATTGGTGGGATTGGTTGACAGATTTTGACCATGTAGTTTCCGCCAAATAATAATGACATGCATTTATTTTCTTAATTAACAATATTTTGCGCACACCAAATACCGGTCTTGATCCGAGACTGGTGGAGAGATCGAGACCATAACACTCCGAGACCGAGACCGAGACCTGCAAATACTGGTCTCGCGACCGGTCTCGAGACCTCCAACACTGTCACTTACACTAAATTAGGAACACGTTTAGTGAATACGTAGACCGCGATACAATAAATTACTAAGAGCACAATATAACAGAGATTTGGTACTTTAAAACTACTTTTATTCTAACAAATGTGGAGCCAGAGGTTTTTAATTACTAAAATTCTCTAAATCCAAACATTTCCTATCTCCTGAAGCAAATCTTGTAATGGCTCTTTTTTCATCACTCATTAGAAATGGCAGACTTATATCAGCAGACTGCCAGCGATTTTGCATTCTTCGTAAACTCCTGTAAGATAGATAAAATGGAATTGCCTCGCAGTTTTCAATAAGTTATATAATTTAAGGGTGAAACTATAAACACCCTGTTTTTTCAGATGTAACTTTTGCAGATCTATGGCAAAGGAATTAGAATTAGGTCAAAAAGTAAATTACGAGTGTGAAATTGTGCCAAGTTTCGTATAACTGACTATAATTAAAACATAAAATCCTACTTCTCTTTGTAAACTTCCAGACCGCTAAAGCATTGGCTATCAGTGGCGTAACTCCTATGGGCTCGGACCGTGCTAAGCCGTGGGTCCAAGACCAAAAGGGGGCCCACTGCACTGATGCACAGAAAAAATGACAGGCTTAGTAAATTCAAGGTCTAAGAAATTGGGATTGTACCCACAATATTCCTTATTTCAGGAATGGAAATGTGCATTTAATTGTTTGGTCATATCAGCAATCAAAGTATCAAAATTTTCGCGTGCTCCTCGCGCATGCAGCTCACCGCATGGCCGTGTTTCAATACCGTCTCAAACATATTTGCATTATTCAAAGGTAAGGGTTCTATACTACCACATCCTCACATTTTGTTTTGTAATGTGTCACATTCTTGTCTCGAGACATGCACATCATGCATGATATCCTGTCACAAGGTTAGGGTAAGGGAGGAGACATGAAATAAGGTCAGAATTGATGAGTCTCGAGACTTCAAATTTTGCATGATACCATGTGAGGATTGGGTGTCTATACAATTACGCCGATTGTTCTTGTGCATTGGAGTAATTATGGAGGAGCAGGGCATTGCAAGAATGTCAAGTAGTGGAATTAAGGGGAAGACTCTACTTTTAATTGCTGATGCATTTTGTTAGGAATTTAAAGTGTCTCAGTGTAAAGTCTACAAGCAAATTTTGGTGTGGGGGCGATTTTCTTCGCGCGCATTCATCACGGTACGCACTCCATATTTTATAACTATAATTAGGACAACAATACATTATTGTATTGTAACCAAAACGCTTTTCCGAAAAATATAGAACTGCGATCTCTTCAGGAAACCCGCATCAGCAGAGAATCTTAGAGCAATGTTATGACATGAGTAGCATATACGGTAACATTTGCAGTATTGTCGTTACACATTTTTTATAACGAGTGCCATGCCACAGCCAAAATATCAATAAATAATGATAATGCAAGTAATCTACTGAAAGATTTGCCTAAAATACCTGAATTTTGTATCTAAGCCACCTTAAATTTACAAAAATTTCTCGAAATTGCACAATTTACACTGACCTTCTGGCCAAATGTATCTAGGGTGGGCTTAAAGCACCATCTTCTATAGTGCCCCCCAATCGCCAACCTGTGGCGGTGCCACTGGACCTACTGATAGGGAGTCCTTTGGGTCCAGGAGCCGGGGCCCCCCAGGCTCATCGTTACGCCACTGCTTGCCATACTCCCTATCAGCAACATTACAGTAGTGGGTGCAAAAATAAGCCATAGCTCCTGTCACAGTTACAGTCAGTCACAGTTTCAACGTCACTAATTTCAATGTAAAATATTTTCTTCTCTGAAATTGAAAAGACTACAACACCTTTGAAGGCAACATCCGACATGATTTATGAAGTGTACAGTGTATTTTAGGTGTAACGCCTTTTCAAACGTTGCTGATGAAAGAGTGCCGACCTCTGCGAATGATGCTTCTTGAATTAATATTAGGGACTATATTTACAGTTAAAGGTTAATCATTATTTTGTTAAGGTAATATTACTTGAACCCTTACTTGTTGCACGTTTATATTTTACTACGTATTTATCATACATGAAACTTTAAAATAACACATACCGCAAATCAGGTCCGTAGGAATGTGTGACCCGTAAATCAATAATATAAAAACAAATGACTCAGAAAACTTACGTATAGTTATCATGTAAGGAAAACCTACCTACAGAGCAAATAAAAGTCCTGAAATCGAAAGAGCCACTCAGAGATCGTAAAATATCTTTAACTTCCATTCATACTCATGAGTCTATTTGGTTGCTGGCCAGACCAGATGCTCCCATCGCTAAGTTGTATCTATTATACGACAGTAGAGCCTATTGGGTGCTTATCTTTTTGAGCTTAGTTTTAGTTTCATTCGGATAATATTTTACAAACTAAAATTTAAGAAAGCCAACAAAACGTACACTTGATTGTAATTGTAAAGCGCTGTTTGATACATGTTTTTGAAAACTTCAAAACGAGAATGTAATGAACACTATCTACCCAACGAAAGAACGAAAGAAGCTATAGTAGGTCACCAGCAAACATGATGAAAAAAATAAACCTAAGTTTATCAGTTGACACTTTGTAATGTTTATTAGCAAGTAATATCTGAGGGAAAACTAATGATCTCTTCCTGCCATACCTTCAACCTGTCATTCATAACATGGTATTTGTATAGCTATTGGGGATAAAATTACAAATTTTACTTGAGGGTGGAAAATCTAAAGCAGAAATCATTAATTTCTAACTTAGCCGTAAATGTGAATACCTGAAAGCTGGGAGAAGGTAATTTAAGCAATATTTGGTTTAATTTGAAGACAGCGCTGTCAGCAATGCCTAATATATTTTTCCTGAGTGACAAAATAATGTTCCACAGAAAGTCCCTACAAGAGGTAAAGCTTTTCCTGGCAGTTGCGGTTATGTCTGTTTACTAAGATAAGTTACGATACAGGTACCCATTTAAACCCCCAGAGGACAGAGCCATCTATGACCAATCTTTGCAACGAGCGTAATGTAATGAATAAACCAGAATCGGACAACCAACACACGTTCACAAGTCCGTCTTTTAAGATGTAGGAATAAGCAGTATGTTCACTATGATTTGTTATATGTTTGAATGAATCAATACGGTATAAGTGCACAATGGCAGATATCAAATAGTTGTCAGTTTACATCCGCTTGAGGGATGTACGATGGAAGAATAAAAAAAGAATCCAATAAAAACATCGATTACGCTGTGTATCACGCCGCACACCACCGAGAAAGTCCAAATGGACCACTTGTAAGCTTGTAAGTCTGTAAAAGTCAGGGAACTGCCAAAGACACTACGCACTGAGAAATTTACAACCGTTCCAAAAAAGAATAGTAGAACCCTCGTTATAAAGTACTTGTTTCTTTTCTTTTTATAACAGAACTTTTAGTCTGTTGCCATGGAAGTTGTCCATGTGGTAACAGGTAAGCATGAACAGTCATAAATTGTTTAAAACATTTCCAAGTGATTTGATTGGTGACTGGTTTTACGTACAATTCGATAGGCTTGTAATGAAGTAATTTTTCCAACCTATTTGAAAGCGGTTTAAATAAATTAAAATGAATTCTTTCCTAAGATACCTGTTTTCTGCTGACCTTACAATACCCTTTTTTTTCAGTTCCATAGTCTATCCATTTCATAGTTCGTTGTGACATTGCTTCGAGACCAAATTTTGCTGTGAGGATATATTAAGCATAGACGATCATGATGATGACGATGACACAGGGATACAAGGATGTTCCCATTACAAAGGGAAAATCAAAACCTTCAACAACAAGTTCTTATCTAGCTTTTTGTCCACCAACGTACTACTCAACACAATATACCAATGCAATAAAAGTTACGGAGATGTGATGTAGTTTCTTTTCAGGAATGAACCAACCGGTTCCTGACACAGTCAAGACGATACAAGAATCTTCCTTTGTAATATATTACTTTTTACTTTTTTTCATTTTTGGGGACCGTTAAAGAGTTTTTTCCTCTTCTGTGGATCGTCCACCTTGTAGCGGTGAAGAGGCTTGGGAGACTCAATGAATCCGAGAGAAATGCCGTCTGAAGCGAAAGCTCTGGTAGGGTCACCCATGGCGGTAAGGTCAAAGAAGAGAGTCCAGACAAAGAACTTCATGACAGTCTTTGGAATGGTCTAGACAAGACAGCCAAAGCTGCCTTGCACGATTCGGAAGACGGACAAAGGCGTAACTCCAAAAGCGTTGATTTCATTGCCACTGTAATAAGTAGCTGATGTTGTAAGGGCCGAAAATTTAATGTATGGTTGAGGTGCAAACGTTTTTTTTTTCTAGAAAAAGGAATTGTATCAAAGTCTCAAGAGCAGGTGTGTTGAATGTATTACATTTGTAAATCATATGTTAAGTCGTTGAGTTCATGGTCACATTTTACAGAAAAGGTAAACACAACGTTGTTATATAACTAGCAATACTAACCAGCAACTTCTTTGTCTGTTTTTCGATTACAGGTGAAGAAAATGTTCCTTTGAAGAATTTCATTTTAATAGCCCATATATTTACAGGTCTGTGGACATGAAAATATCGTACTTGATCATTTATAGTTAAAAGCATTAGCAAAATCAATATTTATGAAATATTGACCATTTTAAAAAGAAAATGACAATTTTTGCAATTAAATCGTAAAGAAACATGAGCGCAAATTTGTGACGTGGAGACAGGGACTTAAGTCTTGATAAGGTTAATGTTATTGTGGTGAAATGACTTCCGTCTTCTAGTTGTAAACAATGATATGAGACCTTGTTGTAATTATTCCAGGAAGCAGTAGTTTATTGAACGCACAGGTATAGTAGACTACAATGGAATAGTATAAAATACGATATTCAACAACTGCGTTTTCCCCTGCAAAACGAAAGGAAATAATTGATCGTCTTAGTGTATGAGCAAATGGCCTAGAGAAGCAAAAACAAAGAATAAACATGAAAAAGGTAAATTCATTTTCTCAAATCCCAAAGAAAATCCATACTTGGTTGCTCAAAGGCGTAAATTATAAGGAATAGCTTTTAAGGGCATCCGTAAAACTTTCCAAAATAGGGAATGATTATGGTCATTAAAGGCTTCCGTAGAGTCCAAACTTGCGACCCTTTGTTGCATTTGCAACTACAATAGCCATCATGACATACATAGGTCTGTGTTGATTCATAAACTTAAATAGTGACCAAAATATTAAGTAAGATTGGTTAGGAACATTAAATTAAGTACAAATCTCGTCAATTAAAGCACACGAACTTAGCATCGCACATACAGTTAGTTATATGCATGGGCGTGAATCATGGGAAGGGGGGATGGGGGACGCGTCCCCTCACTTTTTTGGAAGGGGGCATTGCGAAAAAGTCCCCCCACACTTTTTCAAAAAAGATGAACACTAAAACTATACCACATAGACTACGAATTGACACTACATTTTAAATGCTAAATTGCTCCCAAATATGGCACCATTTGCCATGACCTAGACACTTTCCAATTCCATTTTTTTCATTTTTTTTCAAAGGGGGGGAGGGGAACCTTCCCCTTAGACTCCACCCTAGGATGGAGAGATTAAAACAGGCTAGTAAAGGTTTCCAAAATAATGGGAACTATGTTCAGTCCAATCTCCCTTGTGAAAATATATGTACAATGTGCTTGGTTTCGTATATATTTTTTCGAAATATTTTTCACCTTTGCCCAAGGTTCCATAAAACATGAATACGTCTCGCTTTTTAAATTTCTTTTCCTAAAAAAGTACCTAAAATTTGGAGCATAAAAACACCTGATAAAATGAAAAAGATTGCACCATTTCGCGTCTCAGCCGTTTAACAAAGGCAAAAATTATCCATAGAGGGAAGGGGACACCCCCTCCTCTTAGACCCCACCCCAGGACGGCGATTTGCAAATGTTGAAAAGTCCCCCCCCCCACTTTTCGAGATGGATACACGTCCGTAGTTATATGCAGCGTAAACAAATACTCATCATATAACATAAGACGGTAGGCCATACAAGGAGAATGTGACATGAAGTTAACGTGAACAATAACTCATGAAATCAAGGCGAGTAACAAATCATAAGGCCTGACATAAAGCCCCTTGAGCGTAAAAATTAAAAAAAAAAGTTAGAACCATTACATGCCTTCACAAACTAACGCAACTCTATGAAAACACGACGATTTAGATGCGATTATGAAGGAACTTGGGCTTGTGTCTTAACGGCGTGGTAATGAAATAAAAACTACTGAAGAGCATAAATGCCTCATTTCATGACAGTTATCTTTTGTTTGTTTCACCTTCATTCCAAGGACAGTTGTAATGTCGGCATGCCCGGAGGGGTATGGATGTAGGTATGGACTTCTTGGAAAATATCCACATTAAACACCAAACTAGACACTGACTAGCTGCTACGTAATTTAAACAAAATTTATAAAGCATTAACAAAGGACATAGAGACACTATGCAGCACCCTACACCATAGATTTTGCATAGGTAACGATGCACCTCAGAAATAGTCAAACTGGATGATGTGTAGCCAGAGAACGGTAAAAAATATTCAAATAATTCCAACAGATTTTTTCATCAGGGATCTTTATCTATCAGTTTTGAGTAAACCAGTTGTGTTGGTTACATTTCAAAAGGCCTTTCAAAGATAGATAAGAAACAGGAGTGTTTCGATAAAAAGATGTGTAGCCTTGAACGGATAAATAAATGGAACGAATAAGACCATCTTTTTATATTTTTATAGTTGAAATATATGCACTACCTTATAATCACAAGTTACGGTTGTTGAAGAATTTTTTATTTTTGATGAAATGGTTGAACACAAAACTTACAATACAAATGATATGAAATAGCAGTGAATGATAATCAAAGCGATCATTATGCCCTATACCATGGAGGGTTAAAATAGCGTTGCTTATACTACAAAAGCATAACATACCTCTTCATGCAACTAAACAAGGCATGGAAAGTGTAATGCCCAGCCATCGGAAGTTTACTCCTTGCAAAAACGTTCTCAGTACGTTACGCACCGACTGACGGTGGTACATCCTTAAAGGTACCGTCAACCTGGTCCACAGGTAAGCCCCTAGTCCTTACCCACACATTTTGTAACAACATCGGCGTCTGGTTTAAGTTAGGCTACTTGAAAATTGAAGTCGTATATCTAGACAGGTCGCGATTTTAATCCTTGAGAAAGCGTCATTGTCCTGAATGTTGTAAAGTTTAACATTTCTTTGAAGGCTGATTTCCTTTAAAAGCAAGGTGCTATTGAGATGCGATTTTCACGTTTTCCACGGTGTTGAGATCAAGTAAGATCAATAGGTAGCGCGTATCTTTATTTGCTCGAATTGGTGTGTACGCTTTTTAAAAAAGCGGGCACAACAATTCACGGTACGTTCCTAAAACAGGCACTAACCAATTGTTGACACCATTCTACACCAGGCTTTTGAAGAGTGAGGACCCACTAAACTGGGGTCTTACGAAACAGTGTTGTAAAGCTGTCTTGTAGTACCCAAAAGTCATAGTGTATATATATATATACATATATATATATATATATATATAGAACGCTAATTTCCCCCTTAAGGCGAAAGTTCTTATATCTTCCTACCTTAAGGCGAAAAAAAAACAATAAAATACATAAGCATATATTTCCCCCAACGTACTCAAGATATAAACAACGTTATTTCAATGGCCTGCCATCCGGCGTGTTAACAGATAGGTGTCCGTAAATTCGTCGACTTTGAAGTAATAGCATATAGATTGTGTCTGTACAAGGACGTGACCACACGTTTACGTATTCCTATATAAAAAGTGTGTGAAAACGTTAAGGGGAATCCGTTTTATCGCCCTATGGTCGACTTTTCAATAACTTCTTTCGCCCTAAGGTGGGTATGTGAGATCGAGTTCTCCCAACAGTCGCGTTTTTTCATACCATATTTCGCTTAAATCCCAATCTATAGAAATATATATATATATATATATAGGCCTAACGCTAATTACCCCATTAAGGCGAAAGTCTTTATATCTTCCTACCTTAAGGCGAAAATAATAAAATAAATAAGCATATATTTCCCCCCGTGTGTGGTAAATTCTCACCAAAAACTTAATCCTTAGAACCATCATCACTAACCTTGACTTGTGGGCACTGATTCTAAATTAAAGCCACCTACTCCTTACGACCTGATACTAGTGCTGAGTAAAACCACAGGCGCTCGGTACTAGTATAGGTTGGCCAAGAATATGCATACCGTGTTATATAAGCATAGTCTTGGCCAACCTATACTAGTACCGAGCGCCTGTGAGTAAATCAAATACGTAGCACAGAATCCTGTTCAAGAACTAGTTCCACGAGACATGTAACTTACGAGAAAAGAACTGAGATCATGTCCCGTTCAATGAATTTTCAGGGAGTTTAATAACTCATTTAATCATCAAAAGATGGTAAGAAATCAAGTTGAGGGACATCTTTCTGATTTCGCAGCATGTTGAATCTGTAAACCTGATATTAGCAGAGAAATCCTGTAGCTTACGAATCCTCTGACTAATACCAGTAAACGTGGTAACACAACACTAAAATATGAGCCCTTTCCATTTACAATAGCGTCAATAACTGCTAGTTAGCGGTGTCACTTTGGGAAATCTAGGGTTCCTAGTCTCTGTATAGGAACCCTAGGGAAGTCACTAGCCCTCGTCGAGGGTAAGCGAAAAGACCAAAAGTGACACGTCCACACGGCAGGGAGATCATGACTAAGGTTACACAAACAAAGGGTTCTACCATAGGTTTCACTTAACTGTACTATAAATAAGGATTCACTTCGGTTCAGGCTAATTGACTATTCACGGTTTTTAGAGTTACTTTACGGTGAATTTCTCCTGTGAAAAATCTGTTGAGGGGCCATAAATTTATCTCTTTTAGGCTTGTCTGAGGATTCACGACAGATTTCAGTCGGGTACCCACAAGTTTGTAGCCAGGGGGGGGGGGAGGAAAGGGCAGGGGGTTTCCCCTGGAATGGTTTTTGCCCCTGAGTCCCCCAGAAAATAAAAAAAATTACCATTGCCTTAAAGCATTTTATTTTAGTTAACCTCGCCCCTAGAAGCTTTTTCTCCATCTGGAAGCTTTTTACCATTTTAGTACCTTGTCTTTATTTTTTATTACACAATCAGGGCCAATAAAGCTATACAACGTGTGCATACTTTCCTTACAGGGCAGATGCAGAGAAATCGCATCCATAACAGTCCTTAGTCTCAAAATTTGCCCAAGATACCCCTGAATTAGGGCACTATAGTCTGCGGAGAGGGAGGTAAGGACAAGGGGCAAGTTACCCACCCCCGGATTTTCAAACCCTACATGGAAAACGCCCTACTTGAAAAGAAAAATAATGAAAACTGAACTTAACTTTGTTGTCCTGATTATGTTTTTAAAGCCAGGACCTGGAAAATCGTATGCAAAGTCCAGGGTATGTAAAAGCTAGGAAATTTGGTCAAAGGGGCGAGAATGACCCCCCGTTGCCCCCCCCCCCCTTGGATCCGCGCCCGAGAAGTGAAGGCCTGAAAAGTGTCCAATTTCCGGCGATCAAGGAGGTATTATTAGACAACAAAATTCTGGGAAAGCTCATATAGGCGCCGGTATGGGTGAGGGGCATGGGGTGCGTGCACCCCAGTCGAAAAATTCTGAAAATTTTAAAATGATCCCAAAAGGCGTTTATGCTAGGGGGTAGGGTGAGGTGTGTTTCGACCGAGTGATGGATCTATGATAATCATTTTCAATCACAAATGTTTCTCAAACTATCAGAATTTTCGCTAATTCTTCGGAAACTATTAAAATTTTCGCGCACTCAGCCCGCTTCAAACCTTACCACAATGTTGTTCTCATTATCAATATCTTAGAATAGCAACTCCCAGAGAAGCACAGCAGCAAAAGTCAAAAGATATTTACGAATTACCAGGTAAAAGACAGGCTTTTTGAGTGGCATGTATGTTATTTCGGCAATTGAAAGTGTCTCGATGCAGATTCAGAATGCAGGTTTTGTTTGGAAATCTTACTTAACAAACAATTTCGGCGCGCTTGGCGCGCATTCGTCACGGTTTGTATTCCATCTCATCCTCCATTATGAAGATAATTATAAATGGTACCGGTACTATTTGATCACAACAATTAAAAAAAACAGATTCATCCCCAAACATTTGTAGGGGCCTTGTATCAATACGTGATCTTTCAATCTAATTTGTAGCATGATGTGGAATGTTGGAACTTGAAAGTACGAATTTGCGGCAATACATTTTTCAGAAATTTTTACTGAGCGCTTCGCGCTCAGCCATTATCGGTACTTCGGGTACTAAGTAATAATTACCACTACATCCCTCAATATATTGCAGTCTATGTCCTCGTTTGTACAGTTGAGACAAATTAAGTCAACTAATTTAGTCCGGGAAATCTTTTAATAAATCGTATTAAATCCATGCTAAAAGCTCATTTCTGTGGTACTCTTTCCAAAGTCCCCTCGCGACTCTTTGGCGAAGAACAGAAGGGCGACAACCAGACAATACTTCCGAAGGAGTTCTGCTCCCCAAAGAAGCTACGTCCCCACAGGACACTTAGACTTAACTTGATCAACGTCTTGACCTTTACACCCTCTACATCATGTATTTGTCATACCTGTGGTAAAACGCCCTTCACCAGATCTACGCAACCATAAAAATAACGTTCTGGGGTATAAGAGAGCTTTCGCGACTTATACCTTCCAAGAGTTGAAAAACAATACACGAGACCATGAATCTTGCAGCAGGCGCATAGCTACGAGGGATTGGGGGCGCTCCCCCATGAAAGCCTCGAGCCCCCACCCCCCCCCCCCCCACACACACACTGGAATTCAGGCTCTTTAAAAAAAGGTCGGCTATACCTCCGTGTTGATA
>WURT03668874.1:0-17549 GCA_009936505.3 Holothuria glaberrima | reverse complement strand
GCGTCACCTGCTCCTACAATACATGTTTACCAAATTCTTGTACAGCCCAGATAAACGAGGGCAGTATAACACTCAAACAAAAATGAGGGACAAGCTGTGACATCGATCGAAGGTTTTATCAACCACAAACCAATGAAAATGGGCAATAATTTTTCAGATTTTGTTGGGAGTGTAAAGGAGATAGCCTATTAGAGCAGATAAAAACGAAAAATGAAAAATGGGCTATTTAAAAAAATACAGAAACACAAGGGAGGGATTTAAACCCCTTAAACCCCTTGGATCTTCGTCACTGCTAATAAGAATTAGGATTTCAAAGTTAACATGACCATCATAGATGATCTGCCAGTTGAAATACACGAAGTCCAGGGAATTACTTCTAGATGTTATTTTCATCATGTCCCATCTATAGCTGAAACCATGCTCCACAGCATGGATCACTGTCAGGGCTCAAGCTATACCGCACCTTCTCCACTTATGCGAAAGACATATGCTCAGTTAGGGCTTCTAGACAGAGCTATTTGACAATGGTCCTGACAACGTTGCAGCTGTTTGTTTCTTGGTCTCTTGGACAGCCTCAGATCGTATGTAAGCATGATTGCATGCAGCTGGGGTAACCCATAATTTACCCAGAGTGGAACTTTCAATTATTGATGTAAATTTCAGAAAAATGAGATATAGTCCATCGGCTGAGTACCAAAAAGAGGCCCAGAAAATGACTTCCGCTGCACCTCCCTGGCAGCCTAGTTTTCAAGGTTTAATTTGCTAGATACATGCCTGAGCTATATAAATCTGTGTGTTTTCCAGTCTGAGAGGTTTACTTTATCGGTAAATCAACTATGATTACGTCAACAATTTATGTGCATCAATAAGCCTAATTTTCCCATGGAAAATACATTCGTTTCTTCTATCTTTATAAACATTCATTCTCAGAATGATTTCAAATTAATGTGTAAACCATTTCTACTAAGTTTCAAAATATTTCTCTCTAGTTTGTGGCCAAAATCCTTTAGTCCCTGAATCAGGCCTTGCCAACTGGCGGACCGCATGAACCATATCCAGACAGTGGTCACCTAATAGGCCATGGGCCAGAGACAACTCACGGATACCCCCACAACTATCCAACCCAATACTTTTTGGAAACCTTATGGTCCCGTTAACACGAAGTGGTAACAGTTAATATTTTGGGTTTCATTTATTCAAAAAGGCTGTCAAAAACAAAATGGTGGCAAAGTTATGAATATTTTGTATTAAATAATAATAAAGAAAATATTTTTAAAAAATATTTCTGAGGCATCGAATCTTCAAAGTTGGTCACAGTTTATGACGGAAATTTCAAAATTAATTTTTGGGACTGTTTTGGTTAAATTCAGGTTGACGGAAAACAAAATGGCTGCCAAACTAAATAAAATATTTCAAAAATTCATGTAAAAATATTGCAAATTTCCACAATCCTCAATCAAAGTGATGTAAATTAATGATTTAAAAAGGCAGGACTTAACAGTCCTTGCCACAAGAGTACTTGCCAGCCAATATGGCGGAAAAACACCAAAGAAGTAAAAAGAAGACAGTAAAGACTCACCACAAAATAAAATAAATACAAAAATGCAAAAAAAAATCTCAGAAAATAATCATTAAAATATATTTCGATGGAAAGCCCTTAATATCTTTACAGCAGATTGTACATAAAATTCAAAGCATGGTTTATGACATTTTATGCTGGGCCCCATACTAACTAAGATGGCAGAAACAGCAAAATGGCCACCAATGGAGCGATCATAATGTATAGAAATAGTATGAGAAATAATCATCAAAAATACTTTTGACACAGTTGCTCTTAATATTTGGCAGATTTAACGACAAATAATGCAAAATTATTTTTCAAATATCTCGTTTTCAATTCAGGTCAACCAAAATGGCGGAAATAGCAACATGGCCGCCAATGCAATAATTATGTCAATATACTATAATGTTAGGAGAAATAATCATAAAATAGTTTTGACACAGGCATACCTAACCTATGCCCATTTTCTGTTGCAAATATTTACAAACTATTTTTCTGGATATTTCTTATAGCATCTGGGTCAACTAAGATGACGGAAAAAGCAAAATGGCCACCAGTGAAGTAGTTCCAATGTTTTACAATAATAAGGAAAATAATACTTAAAAACTGTTTGTAACACATTTAAATGTCCATAACACTAAAAAAAACATTCAAAAAGTATTTCTGGATATGTTTATCAGGTTCCAGGTCAATTAAGACGGAGAAAATTCTAAAATGGCTGCCCATACTATTACTAAAATATTTTGAAGAAATGAGAAAAATATTTATGAAAAATATGTTGGAACCACTTACTTTTGAAATATGGCTTGTTGCATGCCAAATAATTAAATAAAAAACATAAGAACATTTTTGTTGGAATTCAGGTCCAGCCAAGATGGTGGAAATGTTCTGAAAACTTAGTTGTGATTATTTTGGCATAAAATATGGACAGATATAATAACAAGCATCTGTGTCACACTTATTTTTCAAGAATTTTTTTCATTGTTTAAATATATGATAGTTATTATATATATACAACCATTTTGTTGTAAATCACAAGGTCTGGCGATGCCACTGGGTGGATGAGTGAATGGGTGGGTGGGTAGGTGGATAGATAGGTAAGTGGATAGGTAGGTAGGTTAATGGGTAGGTAGGTAGCATATTCCACCCTGAGAATGTAATTTATCCAAGAATTCTTTAATACCCTTCCTCTTACCATGTTTTAGCAGTCATAGAACAATATGGTTCTTGAGTCAAACTGTTCACAAATTAAAACAAAATTTCAAATATGCATATTCCGTTCAAGTTCCCCTTAACCAGCTTCTGCGTACCATGTTTCATCACAAAGAGTTCAGAAATTATGTTGTTCACAAGATTCTGTGACACACACGCACACACACATGCACATACAGACATACAAAGTGACAATTGAGTCTCCTCTGAACTATGTTCAGGCAAGTCATATAATGGAAGTCATTAGAAACATTTTTCCAACACTGGATATATATATATATATTCACTTGTATACGTTTTAAAATTTCATCAAAAAAAATAATAACTATGCCAGTGCTTTTTGTGTAAACTGATATATGTCCTGGGCTAAAATCAAAATCAGTTTATTTGCATACCCTTCAGGGCCTTAAGTTTCTAACTTGCCTTATTAGCAGTGACACGTCAAGAACCTCACATGGGTAAAAGAAATAGGTCATGCTGGTAAAGCAGGCCATAAGATAATTGCCATGTTTTCCTGACTGTATAAATTTAGGATGGTTGAGGGCAAATCAGTTTTTCAAAAAAAGTTTAAATTTGTTTCTAAATCAAGGTCAGGTTCATGATCTAAGGTTAGGGTTACGTAGACAAGGGATATTTGGCCTGTTTTTTCATACTCCGCTGTCAGAATTTCAAAAAAGGGTCGAAAAGCTGTCATTTTGGAATTAGGGGTGTGGCCTATTTCCAAGAAGCTGATTCTTCCATTGGCATGATTTGCCTTCATTCGTCCTGGGAAAAAAATTGCGCTTCCCAGTGACACCTGGCAGCTGACCAAGATGGCGTAATATATGGTGATGAAACAACATGGTGAGATTTTTGTGATTTCGATGCAAAGTGTGGTTAAATATTCCAAATTTTGCTCACTCTGTGCACGCTTAATGAAATAGATGGTTACTTAGGCAGGGCAAGTGCGGAGCCAGACGATGTATCAAATAAGACAGAGGGCGAGACCGCTTTCAAGTTTTCCCAGCATATGGGACCGAAAGGTTGGATAAAAAATTTACTAAGAGACCTTTGAAAGTTTTCCCTTATAGTTTCTCAAGTTAAACATTACATTCTTGGAGACTATTAAAAACATTACAAAATGTTTTCCCTTTAAATTCCATTTAAATTCTGACTCCTTTAAAAGCAAGAAGCCGGTCTTTAAAATTTTTGATACATCAGAAAAATCTCAGAAGTCTTCTCCTCTTTCCCTTGTATGGGCAGATCCAAGATTTTACCCCCCCCCCCATGGGCAATAAGAATAAAATTTATGACCAAATTATTGGTATTTTGAAATTCAGTCATGATTCCAAACAGATCCTCCGTCTGTGTCATAATCCGGACAGAAAGTGAAAGAACAATTTTAAGCGTTATGGAAAATGGTAGGTGGGGACAGTGGCGTACGCACGATTTCTCTCAAGAGGGTGCATGCAGTATGTTGTGTGATCGCCGGTCTGGGGGAGTAATAGGGGCATATAACATTCAATTTCGTGCCACATATGCTACCTTCCGAAGTAAAATTTGTGTTACAAAATTTATGTATTTTTAGGAACAAAAACGAAAAAAAATTGGCATCAGTGAGGGGGCATGAGGGCCACCCCTCCCCTGTACGTATTTTCAGGAACTAAACAAAATTGTCATCAGTGAAGGGGGCCATGGGGGACACCACCTTCACCTTTGAAAAATTTTGACAGATTATATGTCCTTACAATCTGGTGCCACATACGCTGCCCTTTTGAAGTTAAATTTGTATTACAAAATTTACGTATATTTAGGAACTAAAAAAAGAGTGAGGGGGCATGGCCCAATCCCCCTGCGTACACCACGTGGTGGGGGACTTCACTGCACCATAGGCAAGTTGGCTTTGTTGGCTTTGTTCACATGTTGAAAAAATGCAATTTTAAACTAGAAATACAGTAAAAAAAACAACGAATTTCTGCTACGGAATAAATAACATACAAGGTTGTTATCTGAAGGAAGCTTATAGAAGTCTCTTCTGAAATACCCTGTTAAATCTGCCCAAAAATCTGTTTTGTTTTGTTGGGGTGTGGGGAGAAGAGCCTCCCTACATTTACCAGAATCGAATTTCTTTCTTTCGATATACCACATACGATATTTGATGTCATGACATAAATCACTTTATCCAATGCTACAGATTTTTGCCTTCTTTATTCTTCCAAATTGTAGAAACGTTAACTATAATGTCCACAGATATAAACAGTACAAATGGAATATTCTTACTAGTTCAATGACATACATGGCTTGTTTTCGTACGCTCTAAAAACAAAAGAGTGAATTAAGGGACCACTCCTTAGAAAGAGTGATTTCACCCTGAGTGGAGTGAAAATTCACTCCAAGTGGAGTGACACGTCATACACATGGAATGAAATATTGCTCTATTTGGAGTGGATCTTCACTCCACTCCGAGTGACACTCACTCCTCCTTAGGAGAGTGGTCCCATGATTCACTCTTTTGTTTTTAGAGTGTAGCCAACCAATCAGCATAATTGCAATCGCCCTATACACCAATAGAAGTAACACGCAAATATTCAAAAGAAAAATTGAACTTGAAACTGTCATCAAGTATGATCCCAATCGCTTTAAGGCAAAAAAAACATATTTTAGTTTTACATGTGGGATAAGAGATCTTTTGGTCTTTTTCCAGTGTGAGTTTGTCCACCTGCAGTTTAAATTTAAAGCTGTGAAGAAATTTGGTCAGTTCTGGAGCTTAGCTGGTTAAGTTTGCCTGAAAAAGGAAGTACTTCAAGTGGTGGGTAAGAAAATTTTAGGCGTGGGTCTGGCTGGAGCAGTTTATAACCAAAGCAAATGTCCTCCTTTGAGGAAACGGTACTGAAAAAACTGAAGAAGCTTGCTCTCTGGGCAGTTCGGGAGATAACCGTTTTCCGGGGAAAATGAATTTTCACCCGATCGGGGGAAATTCTTGCCATGGGTGGCGCCATTTTCAAATTTCTCCCATAATGCATTGCGATTCTACCGGGCAAATTCAATGGCGATGAACGTTTAGATCAACCTAGAAGTTTTCGTCGATTAAAGGAAAAACAGATACTGGCATATTTAGAATCTTTGTAGCTAAGAGAACAAAAAAGCCGAGTGGTGTTTGGTAGTTCACCGCGCAGGTTTTGAGAAAATAAGCAATTTTGCTAAGCCCTTTGTCCTAAGCTTAATTTATAGACTTAACTCAGCCACAAATTGTGTGCACCGTTTACCACACGAGGTTTTGCAAGTGTATCATGCCGTCACTTGTGTTCATTAATACTCTCTGGAAGGTTCCTTGTGTTTCGCTTTATGGGCGGGAACTGTTAGCTCTTGCTTGCTTACACGCTGCACATGATTTAAACAGATCGACGGCTGCGAAGAGGTAGACACCACGTGCTCATAAATATTCATGTTTTGAACCAGGCAAAATTTTCCCCCGTTCGAGTGAATTCTCATTTTCCCTCGAAAGCGGTTATCTCCCGAACTGCTGGGAGTGAGTTAAAAGGAGAAAAAAAAAGATGAGTTCCATTGAGCCTCACTATAATCAAATAGTATAGAATAGAACAGAAGAGAATAGAATAATATAATAAGTATATAATTCCACCTAGTTTAAGATGAAAATAATACCAAAATACAGAGAGAACAAACAAAAGTCAAAATAAACATTTCACAAAAGTAATGAAAGGGTAATGAGTTTTAGTTTATTTCCTTCCTTCTCATCAAACATTTATACAGATTGTTAAATATGTGATCAACCAAATGTTACACAATATACTTAACACATATTAACAGCGTAATATATAACGGTAGTCACCTGAGCAAGTCAATGATGAGATTGTGGCGGGGGTGTGGTGATAAGGGAGAGGGACCAGAAGTAAGTAACCATTTTTAGTCTTATCTAGAAGAATAAAAGTATGGGGGGTTTTTCACAGGACTTAACATTAGGCTTAGAAAAGAGAAAAGAAACAAAAGAGACTAATTAAAATTATAAACATAGTTATCCAGCAACAGAGATTTCATTTGCTTTTTAAAAGTACCTAAAACTGGCAGCATTTCTAATGTTATCGTTTGAAAAGTTTCATAGGGAACCTCCTGAGTTTCTTACTTGGGAATGGGCACATTGAGTTCTTGTGAGGGGTTGGGATAAACTATTTTTACTCCAGGTTCAATAACAGTGAAAGTAGCTTTTTGTTTGAAAGAAACGGCTGAGGTCGATAGGCAGGGACTTTTGGAAATTTTTGTACAAAAAAATGCCAAGCTGATAGTTATAAAGGTCCTTCAAAGAAAAAGTGGCTGTGTATGATCGTAGAATGCAGTCTTTGAAATGAGATAAATGACACGTTTCTGAAGTACGAATGAATAATGCCCGATGTAGGAACTCGCTGAAGATCCCCATAAAAGTAAACTATAATTGAAGTGTGGGGGTATTACAGCATTATAAAGAATCTTCAGTGTCTAACTGGGTACATAACGTCACGCTTTACCGATTACTCCAAGTATCTTAAATCCTTTCGTAAGTGTTATCCTCAAGAGTACACTGAAATAAAATCTTTTCCCCAAATATACTTACGTAAAGGTAGAAGAACACTTTACAGTAAGTTATTCTATTGCCACAGTGCCATAGGCGTAAGAAAAAGGGAGCAGGGGCGACCCCACTCTAATTGGTGGGGGCGGAAACCTTGTTTCCCCCCCCCTTCCACTTTGGATGACACGCTGCTAAAATATGGCATTGATTATGGTGAAATTACTTCAAAGTTTGTCAAACATTGCACCATTTTGCATCTAGGGCACTTTAAATAGTCATTAAAATTTCCAAAGGGGAGGGGGTAGCTTCCAACACTTTCAAGAAGCATCCTACTCTTATCAGTACCTTTTTACCTGGGTGCATTTAATACCTTAAATAAAGCTGGGAATATGGACAGCATTCAACCCTCCCCGATCAACTATATTAATAAGTGTGCTTCGTTTGATCTTGTCCGGTTTTCCAGAACAAATAAAATCTGACAAGATCGATTCAAGTCCAATGACAAAATGAGAAGGTGGATCTGGAACAACTTGGATGAAAAAGACGAATTGGGAGATAGTAAAAGTCTTTACAAATTGAAAATGATTTTACCTATCTAGGTCAAATCCTACTGAGACCGAATGTTTAAAGTTTTTTCAACGTGACAATTTCTTCAAGAAAAAGACGAAACAGGCTATCTTCATCGTTGCAAAAAGTTACACCCAAAGAAGTAATCTATCCATTTGACCATTTGAGGGGAAGTGTTTGTATACCATTTGGTTTACTTTTAACCAATGGTCCTACTAGTCAAGAAAGATAACAGTTTTTTCGAAATTGATTTTTAAACCTTGAATATTGCAAAGTTTCACGAACAGAACTGTAGCTCCCATCTATGAAAATAGTATCGTCTGCATACTGTAGTAGTTTGACTCTATAACCTGCAATACTTATTCCTCTGATCAAAGAATTGTTCTGTAACATTACTTGCAGCACCTCTGCACAAATTATAAAAAGCAATAGCGACTCTAAGTAATTTTTGGGGGGCAAAACCAGATCGGTATTCTCCCCTCCGGCAATATTAATGGCCTGCTCTGTGTGATTAAGCAGCATTATGGTGACTTTTTTATTTAGATAATATGAAATTATTTTTTTATTTCTTTTGAGGTTGACGACCATGCTTTGCAAACTTTTTTTGAAGGGGGGAACTTGCCTCCTCTTGCGTCTGTGCAGTAGCGTAGCTGGGGCAAGTGGGAGGGGGGCAAGTTGCCCCGGGCGCCACCTCTAGGGGGCGCCAAATCGAAATCACTTAAAATGTTGGACCTACCATTTGCCATAAGTATGGTATTGATATAGCAATTTCATCTTTTAATAAAATAGTTTAGTAATATTGGCACAATTAAATGTCAATCTAAACAAAAGAAGGGGCAAATAAATGAAAATGGCGATTTTACCACAGATTTCACAGGAATCCATATTTTAAGGCTGAGTAAATTCAGCTTAAAACACTCGGGAAGTGCCGTTTCCGGCCATCTGAGGGGTTTGTAAGGCCAACAATTTTCTTGCACCCTCCCCGCCAACCGATGGTAGCGCTCCGCTTACTAGTCCTGCGGCGCATGACGAACCCCGCCCCCCAGAAAGATGGGGGAGGGGCGCCAATTTCGTTTCTTGCTCTGGGCGCCACAAACTCTAGCTACGCCCCTGCCTCTATGGCAAGCCGACAATGATAAAAAGGTCGGGACTCAACGTACACCCCTGCAAATTTTGAAAAACGTAGAAGAATGAGCGTTATTGTAAACGCACGAAAGGGCATTTGAATAAAAGGTACGCACCCATTGAATGAAACCAGTACTGAGTGAAGTTAAAAAAGATTCAGGGTCTAACATGAGCATTGTGCGTTTTCATGTCAGGCCGGAACAGCTTGCCTCCCCCTCCTTTGCGTATCCAAGCTGATATTCACCAAATACAATACTTTTGGTCATAAAAAAATTTGCATTTCTCCCTCTCCCTCCCTCTTCCTCCCTCTCCCTCCCTCTCCCTCTCCCTCTCCCCCCCTCTCTCTCTCTCTAAAATGTACCATTTTACATTTGCGTGGTGCCACTGAGTACCACTGTACCAATATTCAACTAAACAGTGATTTTTTTTTGCGTCAACATACTCACGCTCATTTTAAATGCCCATTCCATTCAAGTAAAAAATGAAGCGCGCTGTGTACCACACCGCGTACCACCGAGACAATCCGATTGTACCACTGGTGGTACACACGGGTTGAGAACCCCTGGTCTAATATTGGGCGGCCCAATTTTGCAGTTCAGTGCTGCTCACAAACTAAAATGCGGGTTTTATCATTACTATTAAACAGCTTTTTAATTTCAGTCAGTAATAAGACGTTCATGCAGCATACTATACCAGTATGAAAGTTTGTGCCTTGCAAAAGTAAACCTGTATCTTGTTTCACAAAACCGTGTTTTTAACTTGACAACTTAAAAGATATAAACATGTACACAGTACATATCATTTTCCGATTCGTGCATGGTCAAGCTGTAAGAGGTGTTTTTTCTCTTCTTTACAGATGTTAACTGCCCGTGGATTGATGAAATAAATTTGGGGGGAGAAAGGGGTCATTGAAGTGGTCATCCGAAGTCATTCACTGACCAGCCAACGGAGACGGAGAAATGCTAAATATATGTGTCAATATATTTTGATTGACGGTGGCATGAGGTATAATATTTCCTCTTCCACATAATTTGTAGATTGTGAAAGCTTTAATTGATGGGCAGGGTAATTATTTACATGAGTATGGGTCCCTACCACACCCTGATAAGCATAGAAGGATGCTGAGGTCAAGAAAATTATTGTCAGATAGTTATAAAATAAGATTGACCCCTTTTGCAGTTTTGATTGATGCCAAAATCGTAATTGAACACTAGGTAGATCGCCTTCTCTGCGCGATCCCTCCCTTCCTTCCTACCCCTTCCGGACCCACCCCCTCTCCTACCCGGATCCTATCCTCTCTCCGACCCCTCCCTTTTTCCCGCCCTCTCTCCCGCCCCGGATCTCTCCTCTACCTCCCCGGAACCTCCCTCCTCTCTCGCCCAGATCCCTGTCCCTCCTTCCCACCCTCTCCCACCCCGATGCCTCCCCTCCTTCCAACCCCTTTCCTGCCCCGGATCCCTACCCTCTGTCCAAACCCGCAATCTCCCGACACCACCCTCTCCCACCCGGATCATCCCTCTCCTTCCCACCCCTCCTTCCTTCCCTCTCTCCCATTCCGGATGCCTCCCCTCCTTCTTACTCCTTTCCCTCCCCCGGATCCCTACCCTCTCTCCAACCCCTACCCTGCCCGTCTCCCACTCCGGATCCCTCCCCTCCCACCCCGGCACCTCCCTCCCTCTCTCCCACCTTCCCACCCTAGATTCAACCATTCCGGTTCACTTTTCCCCTAAGGCTACTTCCCCCCTACTCGCCTCTGTCCTTCTAAGGAGAAAGGGGGATCCGTGAAAATTTGGGAAGTGTTGGAGGGATGCAGGGAACCGGGTTCGAGGAAAGGACGTTTGGGAGCCAGGGAAGGGTTGATAGAAGGGGTTCTATCATGCCCATTATATTCAGACCAGAGCATGTTATCGTAGTTCTCATGTGAGATACAAACTCTGCAGTGTGCCCAATCTGATCCGATAAATCAGACCTGCCGTATAAAATATTCAGTTTCCATCAAAAGTAAGAAATGAAGAAAGAACATAGTAATTCTATCTGACATCCCCCTCCCCGCCGCATGTTGCAAGCCTCTCCGATCGCACCCCTATGTGAATAAAGATTTCCACATTTCAGTCCCTCACGTCGGCAGTGAGGACATCAATCCCAACCTAACACGTCTGGGAGTGGCAATGTCGATTGAAGGAAGTTTTTTTTTTTCTGTTTTCGAAGTATGCAGGTATCAATGTACGCACAGCGAACAGCAGTATAACCATTGCATTGAATCTCGAGAGTATAACAACATTCTTGAGCAATGGCTGATCCGAACTTAATTCCAGGAACATGAGGAAAAAGTAGGCGTATGATTTCCCTCGAGTGAGTGTGTCTGTGTATGAAGGGGCGTTTTATTTGCTCTGCTTCCGATTGCATGCCAGGAAATGACCCCTTACAGAATCGAACACTTCTAATTTCCCGATCAATGGGCCCTTCATCGGGTTTTCAGGGAAACGTTTATAGCGGGTTCACAGTTCATCGTCTCAGCAAAGATGCTCATCAGGCATTACTCACAACTTTAGAGGATTATCACCATGTCAACTGCCTGTACTGCTTTTCTGTGTATGGCTATTCTGGGGAAAGATAATCTGCTTTAAGAGATAAGATCAACTGGGTGGTGGGGCGAACATGAATGTGTAAACAAGTTTAATATTTATCCAAGGAAAGCAAGTCTGAGCAGGGCAACCAAATTTTAATAGCAGGTTGTCCTTTTGAATAGGCCCAAACACAGAACATTTTTATTTTTTGTTTAAAGGTTGTGTGACATGAAAATAACATAGTTGGATATTTGATGTAGAAAGCATCGAATATCCAGAAAATAGCTGCAATTTCCATTAAAAAACCATCAAATATTGACCATTTTACAGGGTGATTTCTATTTCACACTTGTATAATGAATAAGTATGAGCTAAATATGCAAATATGTGACATCGAAAGATGAACATACCATATATGACTCATCTTATTCTTTGTTTTTTAACCTTAATTTCAAGGACACTAGTAGCATTGGTATCCCCTGAGGGGTTTATTATATAAGCTAAAATTATTTCCTTCAGAAACATTGATACCATTCAACGAACCATAATCTGTCTGATCAGTAATTAAGAGATAATTTATATAGGGTTAAAAAAAGAAATCTTAACACTGTGCAACACTCCACATCATTATTTTTGCATAGGCAATGAGTTTCTTCAGAAACCATCGAAATTTGAAGACTTATATTTTGAGAACGGTAAAAGATATTGAAATAATTCCAACGGATTTTTCATTGGAAGACTAAATTCTTTAACTGACGAGTGAAACAGCTCTTTGTGGTGGCATGTCACACCACCTTTAAGTATCATCACTGAGCAAACAAACAGACCAAAACATAGAAGCATTATATTTGAAACTTTACAACTTGAAACAGTCTTCTGGGGCTTCTGAAGTCCTAAAACCCCAGGAGCTTCCGGAGGCTTGGTCCCCGGACGGCCACGGGGGCTTTGCCCCTGGACCCCACCAGAGCCCTACGGCAGGCCCCTGGAGCCTGCCCGTTTGGTGGCTCGCACTTCGCGCTCGCCGTGCACGATACGTGTGCACACTTCCATGCCAAAGAAATTTCTAGTGATTCAAATTCTCTCAAACTGATTATTTTGACGCAATGAATAATTTCTTAGAGGAAACAACTGCTCTTCATAAGACCAGCTTTATGAAGGCCGAAAAAGAAAGTATACCGCGAACAGAGCAGGTCGGGGGCGAAAGGCCATACAAAGCGTAGTCCTGGCTGACAGCCCAGGTGTTATCAAACGTGAGACGGTCAGTCGGGGCTTGAAACCACTCCCAGAGTAGGGCCACAAAGTCACACTGCCAAAACACATGGGGCACACTCTCCCACTTTGAATTTCCATCATGGGCACATATGCCTTCTCAACGACGTCACCGAAGGCGCATGAGACTATCAGCGATGATGTCGTGTGTCATTCGCCACTGCAGGTCTCGCCGGCGGTAATCGAGTAACCCGCTGTGAACTACACGCCACACCTCGGGCCCCGATGCATAGTTTTTGGGTCGGACCTTGTCAACCGTGACATAAAAACAGCCCGGTAAAGGTCCCGCGCAACGTCCGCCACCGTTGGCATAATACGAAGATTGTCCCTCATATGGCAGTATGCCTTTGTTGGCCGCCAGCTATGGAGCACACTGTTGCTAACAGGGAAGGAAAAAAGGAAAAAGGAAAAAGAACAATTAAATGATAAGCCCCCAAACAGCCAAATAACGAACAAAGTACGCGAACTGCGACTGCACTTAAGACACAACTGGTCAGGAGAAAACGGATCTTCGAGAGAAGGCGCACGAGGCCTAATCCCCCACACTTATGTTGCTGGTATACCACCTTTCTTCTGACAATCTCTGTTTTCCCTGACCACAGGAACCTAAATCTAGCCCTCTTGAGTCGTACCAGGACACCATCTGCAGGGGCCAGAACAGTACCGGGTACCACATGAGAGGGTACACAAATCGATTGATAACTGTTACCTTTCCCACCAGAGTTAAACAGAGATCGCCGAAGACTGTCAACCTAGCCTCCACCAGGTCGGCTTTCTCATTGCAGGTAAGGAACTCGGGTGAACCATAACCAAACCATTGGCCATTGATTTTCATGGCATCATTAACCCACAATGCTACGAAGGGGAGGGGCGTCGACCGTCACTTACCTAGACAAAAGTCCTTTGGTTTAACTAGGATTCAGTCTGGCACCTGCCGCCCTCTGAAAAGTGGACAGAAAAAAAGAAAGGTCCCTGAAGGAAGCTAGGTCGGAGACAACACATGTGACGTCATGGCATTGTGGAGACACTTGATTTCGGCTCCACGAGGTATGTGAAATGGTCGGAACAAGACTCTACTTGAAAGGCTCTTGCGAGAGATTCACTAAACAATACATAGAGTAGAGGTGGCAAGGAGCACCCCTGCCGTACCCCACGTTTGACTATGAAGGGGTCTGACCGTTGGGCATTAACAGTTACACGTTTATATACATTATTATACAACAATTGAACAAAATTTGGGCTCATCTTAAACTTTATCAATACTTTTTAGAGAAATTCGTGATCAACCATGTCGAAGGCCTTCTCCAGATCAAGGCAAACAGGTGCACATGATAGATCACGGTCTTTCAGATATTCAACTAGGTCCCGCATCAACCAGAGGTTCTGCTGAATACTGTGTCCCCGCACCGCCATGTCTGGTAAGTTCGAACAAAATCCGGCATGGCAGTACTCAGCCTGTTGAATAGAGCGTTTGTTAGGATATTGTAGTCCACTTTCAACAGGGTGATTGGCCGCTTCTTTTTGGCTCGAATGGGTCTCCAGACTTTGGTAGCAATGTTATCACGCCTGTGCGCCGCGAGGAGCTCAACGAGTCAGCAAGGAAGGCAGAGACGAATACGTCACGGAGATCGTGCCTTACGGTAACCCAGAAAGCGTTTATAAAATTCTACTGGAATGCCGTCAGACACACAAAGCGTAGTCCTGGCTGACCGCCCGGCCTTCCAAAGCTCGTCAACAGCCAAGGGGGTACCGAGTTCATCGTTTTGCTCTTGGGTGGGGGACTTGTCAATATTATCTAACAGGGACATCTGAAGTCCCTCATTAACATCTGCCTGAGTGTAAAGCTGTTCACAGAAGCTTCTTAATACTTCTACGCCGAGAGGGTCCTTCTGTTCTGTACCGTGGACGTCTCGCACCAACTTTATGCGACGGTCGATGGCGTAATGAGAGACATCCCGGTAGAACATGATTGTAGGTTTTCCCTGTACATCCACGCAATGCACTCCGGCGCGAATACTGGCCCCCATGCATTAGTTGCTTATCGAGATACTGCTGGATTGCGTGAAAAGCTAAGGAGTCCCCGTTCCTCTCCTGGAGCAGATCGAGAGGAACTCCCTTCTTCGACGAGCTCTTGCTATACAGTATTCAACAGTGGACTGTTTAATGCAGGATTTACGTAATTCTAAACCATTCTTAACCCGTTGGTAAGTCTGGCCTCAATGTTCGCCACCCTTTTTTACCTGGCTTTAAACTGTTTGCTGTATTTAGCCTCCGTTAGAACATCAGTGTTTATTATCCAGAAGCTCCTCCCCTGCTGGCCATGATCAGGGGGTTGAAAGGGGACAAGAACTGCATCATGATCCGAAATCGGGTATGTCATAACATCACCGTTGTTTTGTGACAGAGCAGGTGAAGAGTAAACCCGGTCCAACATTGAGACGCCCGCGCCATCTGGTCAGTGCCGAGTGAACACGGGTAAACTCAGGTGTTGTACTCTTTAAACGTCAACCATGTCGTGACTCTTCTTCAATCTCCCCATGCTGACGCCACGGCCCGACGACATACATGTGGACATTCTGTCGAGCCTTATGTTGGAGACGCAGTTAAAGTTCCCAGCCAGGATACAAGGCGCATGGCCAGGGACGAAGGCTGACAGGGTGGTAAAAGTCCCTCCTGTCTGAAGGCCGATTGGGCACATATACATTACATAGGAGAAAGCTCCCCAAGGATCCTTTAGAGTAACGCATACCAACCAGCCCTCATGATCAGAATCAACTTTTCCGACCAGGTAAGTCCACCTTGGCGAAACTAAAATAACTGTTCCACAAGAAGATGCCGAACTAAAGTAAGCGTTCCAACCCTATCCCACTCAAAAACTAGGTGTGGATATTGTTCTCATTTAAATTGTGGGTCTCTTGGAGTGAAACGAGGTCTACACCTAGTGACTAACAAGAATGAAATATTCTAGACCGTTTCCGACTGTCCCTCATGCCGCTGACGTTCAGGGTCGAGAGGGACAGGGGTTAAGGCATGGTGGGTTGGGTAACTATACATCTGTTTGGAGTCTATGGTTTTTATTCCGACGGCTCGGTGTTTGGGGCCCCAGAGTGGTGAGCTTCCTAGTCTGACACCTTTACTGGGGCCGACCTCTTTAACGTGGACTCAGATCCCACCCACCCAAATCAAACCAGCTATCCCCCAATGGTGGTTACCTTTTGCGGAGGCTCTGAAACAGACTCCCCAGCATCCGACATGGCAGAGCTGGTCTCAAGAGTCCGAGAAGAGCTGGTAGTCCTCACCACAGTTGACACTCCAGCCTCCTTGGGTGCGGTAAAGAGGTCGTTGGGGAGTCTGCCTTGGGATTCCCAGTCCCCTCACACTGCTCGGAGGCGAGAAACTCCTGCTCTACTTGATGAGCCACCTCTTCCAGTTCCTCAGGTGAATAGGACTGGGGTTCCTCCGCCATAGGTTAGGTAGTCCTTCCTCTCCACAAAGATTGCAACTCAAATCATTGAGACACTCTGCCTTATCGGGTCCCAACTGCAGACATTTTCCGCAACGTCTATTGGAAAACGACTTCGTTTCGTGCCCCTCCACTCCGCACTTAAAACAGGTGTGGGGCCCTCAAAATAGGAATTTGGGGTTGCGCAAGACAGACGCTGGCCAATCTACGTATGGAACATGGATGTACTAATTCAAGCTTCTTTTAAATCTCACTTCGGTCAATCGAAATTAACGAAACGTAATTGGTGCGGTCTCCAAGATTCATCTGACCATAGGTTCTTCATAATGCCCCTTCGCTGCTGTATAGGTGGTGTCACATCTATCTATCCAATGAAAGCTTTTATTACTCTCATGTTTTACTGCGACTAGGAAAGGCAGTGCAATATATTTCTCTACCATTAAAGGAAATGACACTCAGCGAAACACATGTACAATGCCTTCTCATAACTCCACTAAAATGACAAAAAGTTCAAGCCCCTCCTCTGGCCTACATATTAAAAAAAAAAAAAAACCTCTGACCTGTGTTAAAAACTGTAATTCAAAACATAAAGCAAAGGTACCTTTGGTCGTTTTTCTCGCAGTTGTTTCGGTAATAAGGCAAACCGAACATGACTTGACAATACTCGTGGAGATGGCGCATCTTTCATTTCTCGCAGAACAGGTCCAGCAGCTGCTAAAACATCTGGATCAAAACTCATAACGTCTGCTAATTCAATAACGGGGCGTCTTTCCTTGGCACTTAACATTTCTGCATTACCATTCAAAAGAATCATGTGAACTACTTCCTGCATCCAGTGAGTACCTTGCGTTTGACATATAAACAAAACATTACACGAAATAAGGAAGATTTAACGTGTGAAAGAAGATCTTACTCACTATTAAGTAAATTATCTATTGCTATCATTTTAGAGACGTGAGATATGTACCCTTTAAGTCTAGATTTTACAATGAGGTCAACCTATACGACCAAGGTTTTTACGTTCCGTCATCAATATGGACGGGTGGGTAGGTGGGTGGGTGGATGGGAAGGTGGGTCGATGAGTGGGTGGATGGATAGGTTGGTGGGTGCATCGATGGATTAATGGGTGAATAGGTGGGTTGGTGGACAGATGGGTGAGTGGGAGGAAGGATGGATGGATGGATGGATGGATGGATGGATGGATGGATGGATGGATGGATGGATGGATGGATGGATGGATGGATG
>WURT03668853.1:1601-15484 GCA_009936505.3 Holothuria glaberrima | reverse complement strand
GTAGTGGTGAAGGATAACTTGCACAGCCCCTCGTATTCCCCCCCCCCCCCCCCGCTTCCTTACAGTGTTGCTGTTTCCCTGTAAATGTTTTTATTTTTAATAAAAAAACCAAAACAACTTTGACTTCTCTCTCAGCAAATGACCACTGAACATTTGTTTTGCCTTTCAAAAATTTACAGGGGGCCTTTATTTGAGGGGGAGCATTTATTAATAGAGAATATACAGCAAACTCAGCAGATTTTGTTTCAGCGATAACATCCTTATCATCCTTTGTTTAGTACCACACATCTTAAAAGCTACCCTAGCCATTTATTGATTGGATATGCTGTTTAGACATGGGACAACCAAACGATCACTTTCTCTTTTACACCAATGAAATCCCTGATTTTCCCTGATTTTCTCAACTTTCATGATTTTTCCATGACTTGGAAAAAATTGAA
Source organism: Holothuria glaberrima (assembly GCA_009936505.3). NCBI lineage: Eukaryota > Metazoa > Echinodermata > Holothuroidea > Aspidochirotida > Holothuriidae > Holothuria > Holothuria glaberrima. Next base: position 15,044 of record WURT03668853.1, on the reverse strand, counting down.
ACTCATTTTTAAAGTTTTCCCTGATTTCTAGAATAACCGGGTCCCCTTAAATCATTACTGGACACTTCCCCCCGACAACCCCCCTCGACAGTTTGCCCTATGGCATTTCATCCCTACACAATTACCAACCTGGATAATTTCCCCCACACAATTCCCATCAATGACAATTACCCCTCAACTTAATACCCCACCAAAAAATTTTGGATTTGTTCTGGGTGGGAACTGTCTGCATGGTAATCGTCCAGGAGTAAACTGTCCCAGGGATTTGCCCAGTAATATTTCAATGTGAACCATTGTTTGAGTGACATACGCATAAGCATATGCTGATCTCAAAATGACCTTTGACCCCCACCAAGATCAATCTTCCATTCTTTTAAATTTATACAGAGCATCCATACAACATGGATTTTCATGACTCCCCTTTATAAGATACGCTCATCGGGGAGGTTTCATAATATGCAGATACATCCACCCACAAAATCATTACTACATCCATTTCCTTTTTCACTGAAACCAAAAATTACAGACTAATGATGGCCAACTTTTTTCTTGTTTTAGAAACCAAAAATCTATGAAATAGAAAGGAAGTATGCCCTTATAATAACTCTGTTGAACAATGCCGTTTACATGTTTTCTTCACTTTGTTTTATTTAAAGGTGGTCAGTTCCATTCCCTGAGAGGTACTGTTATGATACACACCATCCACAAAATATTCTTTATGTCAGTGGTGAGTGGTGTTGATACCAGCCTTTGGGTAGGGAGCTAATGTCACACAAGATTCTGGAATATACTGCTGATATTATGAGAATCGAATAGTGAAATAAAGTAAACCCTATTTATCTGAAACCCTGTTTATGAGAACTAGCCTCGCAATGTTACTCGATTAGAATTCAACTTTATTTAGTATCACCAAGCTTTCAAAGCATTAAAAAGGCAAAAATTTTCAGAAGGAAAACATTAGTTTTCCTACTCTTATAAAGTCACAGTAAGATGTCTAGCAGTCTAAACCAGCACATATATGGGAAAACCAACTTTTAAGTCCTTGTCAAATTTGGAGGAAGAAACATGTTCTGAGCTTGTTCTGAAATTCTTGCAAGGGAACACGAGTCAGTATACACCTGATATCCCAAACATAATACATGTTAAGATAAGGAAAGACCTTGTTTGCGTGACACTGAAAGTAATTATCAAATTGGGCTTTGTGACAAAAATTAATGATAGTAGCACTTAAGAAAGTAATGCAATTAGCTGTTTACAAGCGTTCTACATGTCTCTCAATATTTTTTTGAGTTTATTTTATTTTCTCCCCTCATGGTTGTTAAAACTTCCCCCCAACACATGTACACATTTAATGTGTACAATAAAGCATTAGCTGTTCCGGAGAGCAAATGCTTGAATTTTGAGGACAAAATCTCTGCCTTTACAAAATTGCTTGCCATATCATTAATTACAAAAAATATCTATCTTGAGGCCACCTTATTGTACTTGCAGCCAAAACTTGAGACCCTGTTTATATGAACTTAAACATTATCCAAGCTAACTTCATGCCCAGTGTGTTCAGATAAACAGGGTTTTATTGTTCTTGATCCAAGGTTAAAATGAGTTGACAGTTCTTTTGGTCCTCACCTGTTAATGCCTGCAGTACAAACACACTCTCTTCTGGAATATTTTGGAGCATCTAAAATCAAAATGAAAATAACCACATTTAGTCGCTTTATTTCTCACATTCATATATTTCAACAACAATAAACTGTTGGTGATAGATCCACCGAGCCACCATATCAAAACCTCTGGCTGCAGCTGCCCCAGGGGCAAGGCTGCAGCTGCTCCAGGGGCAAGGCTGCAGCCTTGCTTTGTTGCTGAGCACGTAACAATACCAGTAATACTTTCTTGCACTTGTAATGTGTACAGACACAAAGCATGGCATGCAGCCTCTGCAGCTTGTCTGAGGTAGCTGCAGTTTTGCTATAGACCTTATGCATACAACATCACAGAACAGAAAGTATGCCTTCCAATGGCGGCAAGCCCGTATCACTGCAACTGACACCAACAAATGAAGACAGCTGGTTTGTGTACCAGTCAGATACACGCCTGAGTCTACTATGCACACAGCATGAGTCTACTATGCACACAGCATGAGTCTACTATGCATACTATGCACACATGCAAGATCTATGTGGTAAGTGCAGTGTGCTTCATTATTCATCAGCAAAAATGATGTCCTGTGACGTAAGTGCAATAAGTATACATTAACATTGTGCCCAAGATAATCTGTCCAAATTTTTGAAATGAAATTTCAACAGCTAAGCAAAGGCTGAACGGACCAGCCTTGGAGAGGGATATAAGGGCATTCCCCTCCTTTTCTGAAGATTTTGTTTCTTGAGTTTCTCAGAAGCAATATGGTTGTAACTTTTGTCGGTTTCAAGGTATTATACAAAAATGTCCTATGAAGGTAACAAAAGAAAGTTAATGTTATATGCTCCCTTACCTACATTAAAAAATTTTGGTTGCACTGGTTTCATTATCTGTGATTGTCCATGGGAGGTATTTGTGTACAATGTTGATTCATGAAGGTGTAATGTAAGTACAACTGATACATAAGCAGCCTACTTTTGCAATGATGCTTGATATGTGGTGAATGTAATACAGTGATAGCCTCTTTACAAAAAAATGTTGAATTTCTTGTTAAATCTGGGAATTTTTGGATATAACTGTTTAACCACTTTCCATTCAGGAATGAAACATTGACATTAGGAACTTGCCTCAGTTGCCTCACCCCCATCTCTACTCCCCAACTGGCCTTACTCTTCCCCTTATCTCTGTCACACTTTGAACCATCCCTAAAAGTAAGCCACAATTCAATAACATACATCCTACAACAATGGGAAAGATGAAACTGGAGAAAGGGTACATTTGAGAAACTTTGAAGGTTAATCTTGCTTCTCTATTTCACAGGCACACAGTAAGAGTATGGAAGGTAGACTTAACTTAGTCAGGTAAAGGTTTTGTGAACTACTTTGAACGTGAGTCAGCCAAGCTTCAACAGTATCCATGCTTTGTTGCCATACACATAATAATAGCAAGTTTTAACAATTGCTGCTACCATAATATGTACAGTTTTTGACATAGTGCTTAAGTACTGGCATTCAACATGACACCAATATTGACGTCAAAAGCTACTAGAGCAGAGCTTCTCAACTGATCAGCCCTGGAATGTTGTCTGGTATGTAGGCTGCTAAGTCCACCAGAAAAATTGAAAAAAAGTCTTTATTTCTATCATCATTTAAAATATAGTTTACATCATCCAACACATCCACATTTTAGCAAAATAGTGTTGAAATTTGCCTTGTGGTATAATTGTAAATATCAGTGGGACTTAGATAATTCCAACAATGAAAAGTGGGCCTCCAGTTACAAAATGTTGAGAAACTCTGTACTAGAGTATCAGTTTTCTTTGGTTTGTCTCAATATATAAGCCATAGCATTAATGTATTATTGAATTTGTGCTATTTCAATTCAAGATATTAAACTTGTATATTTTCCCTTTGTTTCTTTTTTGTTTTGCATACCTAAGCAACCTTTCATCCGGACTAAGATTGTTAAAGAAAGTTTGACAATGACATGAAAGTGTATGGAAGAAAGTCAGTGTTTGTGAACTATTGTAACATTTCCACAATGAAATAAAGACCTGCATCATACAAGGAAACAAAATGTAATTGGGCCAAAGGGGAATTATATTTGGAAATGACCTGCGGCTGTGAAAGAAATGTTTTCATGTAGGACGTACTGAAGCTGAGAAATGGATATATTTTCCTGGGAATGGACTACAGGTAAGATAAGAATACATGATACACTAAGGAAGACTCTGCTATTAAGACATGGATATAATATGCAAGGAATGTCCTACAGCTACACAGGTATGCATCATGCTAGGGGGGACTGCAGCTGACAAATGTATACATTACACTAGGTAACTCTGACAGGGGAACATACCAAGAATTAATTATATTAGAGGTTTACATCATACAATGAATGAAGTGCAGCTGAGTCAGGTAAACTATGCACCAGGAATGAACTGTGGCTGGGTCAGGTACGCAATGTGCCAGGAGTAAACTACAGCTGAGTCAGGTGCACAATATAACTTCAGCTGAGTCAGGTAAAAAATGCACCAGGAATGAATTGTAGCGGAGTCAGGTATACAATGTGCTGGGAATGACGTGCAGCTGAGTCAGGTAAACTATACACAAGAAATGAGCTGCAGGTAAGACAGGGCTAAACATCACACTAGGTAATCAACTGCTAGTCAGACAGAAAAACAACAGGAATTAACTATAGCTGAAGGAGTTGCACATTAGACTATTTGTAACAACGGGAAAGATAGAGAAAAATGCACATGACGTCACAGAGCAGAAAGTGTGTACTCCAATGGAGGCAAGCACAAATCACTGCAACTTACACCAACAGATGCAGACGGGTGATTAGTGTACCGGTCAGATACGTGCGCAGTCGTCTACATGCGTGTGCAAAGTCTTCTTAGTGTATGCCATGTATCTTCTTTGGCAGCCACACAGTAAAGCACATGCTTTATTGTTTGGCTGCCAAAATGATGTTGCTTGACGTCAGTGCATAAGGTTTATGCAGTATAAAGGGTAAGGGGATGCAATTGAGGCAAGGCTACATCACTTCAGGGATGAACTGCAGTGAAGGGAAGCGAAGACAAAAGGAGAAAATTATTTGCAATTGACACACAACCCACCTCATTGCTGACCAGTACTCGTATGCCTGTTGGACCCTGACGTAACACCCTAGATATCTTGTGAACAGGTTCTTCATATAACGCTGCCAGCTTCTGTTGTAGTTCACTGACCAGCGGCCGATCCAGGTACAGTGCATGATACACTGTAAGGAGACATAATGATGGAGGAAAGAGAAACCTTCAGTTGTACGCAACATTACCATTATTACATTGTCATCTAATAAATGAAGATTGCTTAAAACAGCACAATTTTGGAAATATAAGGGTAGCGTCTCTAGTTGTGACTACAAGTCTTGATACCAATATTACCACTGTCTGATATTACTGATATCCACTTCAGTAAAACCCTCTTTATTTGAAACCCTTTTTAGTCAAACCAGCCTATCAATTTACCAGACTATTATTAAACACATTAAGGTAGCTTTCAACACATTTTCATGGCATTAAAAGGCAATTAAAACTCAAATGAAAATATAAAAATTTCAAAATTTTGGAAATAAAATCACTGGGCTTTTAGAAGTTTTCAAAATTGTTCCTTATATCACCATTCAAAAAAAATTTTAACTAAATATCTTTGTGGCATTTTTTCTGTAATTTTGCTAGCTGTTTTGAAATTATTTGGGAAATGCTTTGGCACTCTTTCCTAGGGGTCCAGCATACCATGCTTGAAGCCAAACTTGAAATAACATTTATCCGAATTTTCTTGTTATTCCAACTACCTTCGGTCCCTTTTACTGTATGGTCCCTTTTACTGTATGTCAACCTCAGTACTGGCCAATACTGACATTTAAGAAAGGATTATACTTTACAGTGAACCACAGGCTTTTGTACACTACCACTAAGTGCTGTTAACTCAGATGAGGTTAAATACTGACACAAATCATCAGGCTTAGGAAAATAATGCAACCCTTTATTGAAGTACAGGGTGAGAAATACGGGTTACTGTAGGTGGTACCATCATGTCTGTAAATTCACCAACACTGAGTCAGCACCATAATGTTGAATATTGGTTGAAACCGATATTGCATACTGATGATTTATCTTACACAAGTGGGTAGCAGTTCCAACACATACTTTTCATAAGTACCTCTGCAAAAGTTTGCAATAGCGGTAATGTTCATCTCATACACTAGTGAATACAAGTAGGGGAAAAAATCCAACCTCGCCAGCATCAGTGCTGGCCAAAACCTGCCTAAAAGCACATCATGCTTGCTCAAAGCCTGACAAACAAGCTTACCAAATCCTAATGGCACATAAAGCACAGCCTACTATCAGTGGGGCAGAGGAACCCCAACATTTTTTCTTTTGGCAATAAATATCTTCTAGATGGCCCAGACATGCCACTTTCTGCTAATAACTTCACAGGCAAATTTGGTTTTCTAAATGATTGCAGTATAAACTTTCCAGTTTCTTTAATGAAAATACAATCTTTTCACAGATAAAAATTTGACAACTAATTTGCATAAAGAACAGCAATACTGATTATTTTAAGTAGCCGGCCTGCCACTTGTACTGTAAGGGTTCACTTCCTCCATAAACATTTAAATAGCTTGCAAAAAATCTCTTGAAGGGCATGGATAGAATTCTGTGACATGGACAAATTCCATGGCAGAGGTCGTCCACTGGTCATAAATTCATTGATGTTGTGTCGATTCCTTGACAACTAATATTTTCAGAGCATACGTACCTGGATGATGCCAACTTTTCACACATTTATAGATAGAGACATACACACAATATGGGGCTTTCAATTAGAAGTACACAAGTTAAATCTATAAACCTTATGCATGTGACATCACATAACAGAAAATGCTCCCTTGTTAGGAGTCAAGCCCGTATCATTGCAAGTTGCACCAACAAATGTAGACAGCTGATTTGTGAACCCAAAGAATACAAGTGAAAGTTTACTACACGTACATTGAAAGTCTACCCTGTGTGTGCCAAATGCCTCATTGGTTTGCCTCCAAAATGACATCACATGACATCAATGCATAAGGTCTATTATCAGCTAAGGGTGGTGTGGAACTAACCTACCCTATGACTTTGCCTAATTTCAGGCTAGGTATTGCATTCAAACACAACAGGCTGCACCTCCTTTTACACTGAAATTTGAGTCAACTTGAATGCAGAATTACTTTGTGGCCTCTCAATTACATCAAATACAGTCCATTTCAAAAGCAAGGCTAGAAGATAAAACGTCTCTGGAGATTAAGAATAACCACTCACGATTGCTATATATTTTGTTAACAAAGGTGTTTATAAAGGAGTAAAACTTTGGAATTGTCTAGATAATTGTATTAAAGCAACAAAGAATGCTCTCTCTTTTAAAAGAAGGTTTAAGAATCATTTTATATTGAATCACTATAATTACTTCAAAATTGCTTTTTGCTTCAGTCTTTTGTAAATTGCTTCCCATAATTATTTTCTAACAGTTTTATTGTGTATCACTGAGTTAATTAGCCTGTCAGGGGACTGATTGCACAAGTTTCTACTTTTCCAGTCTCCCCCACCAAATTGTTGTATTCTCATTGTGTCCATTTTCTTAAAATACTGATGTGGAAAAAACAAATTCAACTGAACTCAAATGGCTGCCAATCTACAAACCAAACAAAACCTATCATTCTAGTCCCCTTATGGCCGCTAAAATCAAGCTGCATAGCCGCTACCACCACCAAAGGTGGCCCAATCCTAAACTACCAGAATTTTGTACACACCTTGCTGCTGTTCTTGACAGACATAAATGGTAAGCTTTGGTCGAACATGTCTGAAAAAAAAATGAGTTAACATGAAGATGTCTTTAATCTAAACATCACAAAACTTTAAAGACCTAGCAGTGATGGGGGATCATTTCAATACACTGTACTGAAGCCACACCATCTACCAGGAGATGGAGGACTTTCATCACTCATAAATATATTCATATTCACTTCCAAAGATTTGCAGTTGGTTATCCTACTTTGATGGATATATCAAACAAAAAAAACAAAAAAAAAATAAAATAAAAATAAAGCTGTACAAAATACTTAAAGCCTCTCTCGCTGGTCAATGACTGACCAATAAGATAGCAATTCCACAACAATGTTGCTCAGTGTACACAATTTAGGGGAGCAACAGTCACATCCAGATTCCAAATTTACCACAGGGAATCAGCCCCTATAGACTGTTTGGGAGTTTTAGCAAGCTACTGTAGTATAATTAACTACTAGGGCTGCAGGAGCCTCTGCCAAGCTGCAAGGGCTGGAGGTATGCTGCTGTATACCTTTCAATGACAGAAATCTTGCATTTGTAATGGATACAGAAACAAAGCATGGGAGCAGCATCTGCAGCTTGGCTGAGGTAGCTGCAGAATGAAATTTTGACATGGTACCTTAGTAGTCATAGAAGACAGGGCGTGAGCAATGAAAAAACTGAGGTGGAGTGCTGATAACAGTTGCTGATATTGTGGTAAGGGCTAAAAGTTACCTATACTGGAAGAATGTGAACCACTTGGAGAGAGGATATCAGAACCTGTCAACCTGTCTTGCTCAGAAATAGGGAGATCTGGAAATTTCTAACCCGAAAAATCGGGAGACTTGGAGAAAAACCGGCAGGTTTGGAATTAAGTGTACATCCGGGCATACAAACAACTGGGTTTGAGACAGGCCTAAAAAAATGGGAGAGTTCCCTTTCAGGGCGTGAGATTGGCCAAAAAACCGGAAGCCTCCCAGTAAAACCGGGAGAGTTGACTGGTATGGGATATTTACTATAAACCATAGGACCAAAGCCTCTATACTCAATATCGTCAGTGAGGAGGACTGGACCAATGCTGGCCAAAAAAGCCTACTTGAACACTTGAAAAATTACTGCAGCACTATAAGAAAAACATATCTAGACAGAATATTACTGAATTATGCCACAACATTTTCAGAGAGGCAAAAAATGAACACAATGTTAAGTTCTAGATTTGAATCCATTTATTTCACTTAACTTTCCCCAAAATGTTGCTTCAATCTAATGATTCACTGTCCTACCCTGAAGTACACTGTTTGACTCATTAGCTTCACTAATCTGCCCTGAAGTGCAATGTTGTATTTTATATAGTTCACTTACTTGCCCTGAAGTGCATTCCTGTAATTCATATACTTCACTTACTGGCCCTAAAGTGCATTGTAATTCACATAGTTCACTTACCTTCCCTGAAGTGCATTATTTAACCTGATACCATCAGCAGCTCCCATAATTTGAATAAAGTCATCCTTTCCTAGCCTCAGCAGATCAGAACCTTTTAAGATAACATGAGAGAATATTTTAAGTATCAGAAGCTTTCAACAGCAGCCGGAAGGTTGGGGGTTCGAATCCTGGCTGGGTCATACCAAAGACTTTAAAAATGGAACCTACTGCCATTGTGCTTGGTGCTCAGCATAAGCAATGGAATAGGGAAAACAAGCCAGTCAGCCACAACTGGAAAAAAGGCTGTGGCCAGCCCAACTTAAACAATTGGTTAGAAACTGAGCCTTCAAACCTAATCTAACTAACTTCAGCAGCAGTATGTAATACTGGCCAACTTTTAATTGAAATACAAGAAACACACAGGTTATCATGCAGAAAACATTCTCTAAAATCAAAGTCTGACAAAATTAATATACTCCAAGTACAAGGCTCCCAGTATTTCATGAAAACAAATCCCTGAATTTTCCATGAGTATTCCCTTTTTGAGTTTCTGGAATTCCAAGTTGATTAGTTTGAATAATTCTAGTTTGACTAGAAAATAATACCACAGCCATTCACTGCATGAATATACTTGTTTGGACATGAGGCAAAATATTAAAGACTGACCACTTGCTCTTTTGAGACGAGCAAATTCCCGAACTTTTTCCTGAATTCAGGCATTATTCTGAAATTTCCTGACTTGGAAGAATGAAAATTCATTTTTCCATGTTCACCCACACTTCCAGGAAGGCTTGGAGCCCTAACATAACAGCTGAATGTCATCTGATAATATTGTTGCAAGGAATATGCATTCAACCATTCTTCTTTTAAATACCAACTGGGACTACAGAAATAATTCTACATACTCTGCAAAAATTTACCCTAATGACCCATATATACTCAAATTATGCAAAATACAGGGCTTCCATACTGAGGATGAAATTCCAGACTTCTGCAAGATTTTTCAGGACTTACGGTGCTTTTTTCAGGACTGGACTAAAGGATTATGCTGGGGAAGACGTATTTAACTTGATTAGTCTGTTTTGTGTTTTCTAATGGTCTTGGACACATATACTATTACTACCAGCTTATTCTCCACTGAATTACTCACCATAGCATACACCATAGCCAAGGGGTGGGGTGAGGGATGTGCACCCCCTTACAAAAACTTGCCCCCTTCAAGATAAAAAGTTACCATTGCCTTCAGGCACTTTAGTATATCATCACCCAAATATGTTTTGCTCCCCCCAAAAGCTATTTTACCCCCTCCTACCCCCCCTCCCAACCACACTACTTAATACCTTGTCTGGCTGTAGGGCTGTGTAGCATTTCAGATTTCCATATAATTTGGCATTTTTTCCACACTTATCATTTCAGATTCAATGACCTTCCCAAACCATTGCAAAATCAGAGGATTTTTTTTTTTTTTTTGGATTTCCCACTTTCCCTAATTTATAGGAAGTGTGCATACACTAAACCATCTAACTTCAAAAGTCACAGAAAAATAAGTTTCTTCAAGTGGATAAAGTAATACATCAACTCTTCTGAGAGACAGATATTTTCTTTTAGCTTTAGGTCAGTGCATTTGTACTTTATACTTGGTAGACATACGAATAGCACCTCAGTGTTCCAATACCTTGCAGTGAAATTCATGACTGGGTTATTCATACAGCTACATAATCCATCAATAACCTTACCCAAACACAAACCAAGTCCTAAACCTGCCATACCAATAATCATGATATGTTGCACTTAACAGTGTCTGGTTTAGATCACTCTGAGCAGCTACTTTCAAATCATTTGGCCCAACCTTTATTACAGTTTCATGATAACTCATTTTCTTATCACTAGTATATAACTCTAACATAATTTTATACATAATATACAGCACTGACGTAATCAAAAACTTGTGCGCGCATATTACTTGCAATAGAGTTGAAAGGTATCCAAAGTTTTGACTACTATAGTATTATACTCCTCAACCCACCCTACCCATTAAAAGAAAATGTCTTTATGAATAATCTCCAGATAATAAACCTCTTTTAACAAAAGAACAGTTTCCGACCCCGAGTAGAAATGCTACTCCACATAGTGATAAATAAGAATCTTTATGAAGACCAAATCATCTTTCCTTTTTTGAAGAAATATAACAACTGCATGTTCCATCGTCTTACACATATCAACACACATCTTATTGCTTTTCAAAAAAAATTCTTTTCAAAGAAATGTTATGCCATTACAAATGCAGTGCATGATGGGAATTCTGTGATGTCACCTAGGCAAACTAAGACAAGAGAGTTTAACATTTCTCTCTAATGTTGATACTACTATTTGCAATATTTCATATCTTTGTATTATGTACCTTACTAATAGCAGAATTTTATACTAGATCTAAAGGATAGACTCTTAAACATTCAAACACTTACCAATTTTTAAAAACAAACGAGGTAATTAATTATACGGAATAAAGAAGGAATCTGAGGAAACATACCCACTTTATAGTATGTATTATAAACTTGGGGAAGGAGATCTTTAAGATTAAAGCAATGAATCCTCATAGTGGGATATCTTGCCTTACAAATGTAATATTGCTTCCAGAGTGGCAGAACACATACTTAAGTTTATTCTCCTTTCACATTCTGATGGATGTGAAATGCCACCAGAAAATTCCTTGAAATAGACGACTGTATTCACCAAACTTGCCAACCACAAGTTTACAGAACAATAAAACAGTTAATTCTCTAGCACAAGCTTTCATGGTTAATTGAATACGCCTTTAAAGGTCTGGTGACATGAAAACTACGTAGAAGTTGAATATTTGATGTAAAAAACTTAAAAAATCCAGAAAGAAGCTGCAATTCCCATTAAAATCCACCAAATATTAACCATTTTACAGGGCAATTTCTATTTTACACTTGTATCATGAATAAACATGAGCTAAATATGCAAATATGTGACATTGAAAGACAGACATACCATATATGGCTAATGTTAGCCTTTGTTTTTTCAACCTTAATTTGAAGGAAACTAGTACCATAGTTATTACCTGAGGGGTTCATTATGAAAGTTAAAATTCTTTCCTTGAGAAATATTGATATCATTTACCAAACTGTTACCTATCTGATCAGTAATTTAGAGATAATTTATAAAGGGTTAGCAAAAGAAATCTTAACACTGCGCAACACTCCACATCACTATTTTTGCATAGGCAATTTCTTCAGAAACCACCAAACTTTGAAGATGTTTATATTGAGAATGGTAAAAGATATTGAAATAATTCCAACAGATCTTTCATTGGAGCACTTAATTCTTTAAATGACAAGTGAAACAGCTCTTTTTGGTGGCATGTCACCAGACCTTTAAGAATTAGATCTTAAACCTGTATCAACCAGTTGAAGATTTTACAGTCCTTTAGCTATACAACTACTTGTGTTTGGACCATGTTTACAATTCCATGTCCTTTTTCAACAATAGTGTAATCTTTGACAATCTGTAAAATAACCCATTGTCATCCACTTGAGCAATCCTGAAGTGATATTCAAACATTTGCACATACATGTAAGTGCTTCTTTTCTTTTGTTTTGTATGGTACGTAAGTCATATACCATTATCATAGGATACCCTCAAAGTTATAGCCTTCATTCAGCACTTGTAAAAGACATGTAAAAGATATACCAACATCCTTTGCAACTGCTACGCTGTTTACAATGTAAAGGAGTTAGATTCTACAAACCAGACTTTTAGTGAGTATGTATTCATACTCACAGTTCTACACACTTGCCTGTGCTCATACCTGTAACAATGGATATGTACTTATACTCACAGTTTTTGAAATAATGGCACTGCTGCAAATGCAAAATTTTGTACTTGTGCACATGGAAAATGCTGAAAATCATAATCGTACATAAAGTCTTCACTTGTAATTGTATTCATGACAGTGTTATCAAACTTAACATTTGCTGCAAATATCAAGTGATTCCAAATATCATGAGACCAAGATTGTACCAGGTTGGTGGTAGGGAGGAGATACAACAACCAAATCTATCAGATAATATGTACTTGAAAATGACTTAATTCTTTTTCAGGCACTACCATTTGATTGACAGGTTCTTTGTTCCTATTGTTAAGTCTCTTACTAAACCCTTTTGATGATAATCTCTTCCTTTCTTTGTTTACACATACTTTGAAGTGAGGTTTGTTTCCACCAATAACCAAGCTTTAGTCAGGATTTCCAGTAAAAACAAGTTTAAATAATATATCTCAACTGTGCCCCCATGATTGTCATCTGCTGGAAACATTATTCAAGCCTCTACATTTCTCTCAGTTTTTAGGAAGATTCACCATCGTTAAAAACACATATTCGAACAGTAGGTTGTGAAGAAATTATTTGCTGACTTCCTATACAATGATATTTAGTGTGATGAATACTGGCGAAGGATTAAAATTTAACATTTTTGTATTACGGCTGGCAATGAAAAGTCAACTGAAAAGTTAAAGCC
>WURT03668842.1:0-14517 GCA_009936505.3 Holothuria glaberrima | reverse complement strand
TGACAACAACATTGACAACGACGACGACAACGACAATGACAACGACAACGACAACGAGATTATGCATTTGTTTATGCCCCACCTTTCTTGTACATTTCAAAGTGGCCCACAACACCAACCAAAAAAAAAAAGAAAAAGAGTACAAAGACTGAACAAATTCCAAGTTTAAGTAACCATAAGCTGGTAATACATAAATTGCAATGCTAGTCAGAAACTATAACCTTAAAATAATATTCCTTTTTCACTGTTCAGACAAGTTGTGGTCACATAGAACTTGTAATACTATTATTTTGTGAAACTAGTTTCCCATTAATGTGGAAAGAAAACTCTGAAGGTCTTTTGCATTTTAATTTTATGTTAAGTGCCATGCAATTTTAATAGTGCTACCTTTTAGTTTTGATTTTGTATTTTATTGGAAAGATTAGTTTCAAATGGCAGTCATGGTTTGCTCATGGAACATACACCTTTGTATGATCAGGCAAGGGTTCCAAAAACATAACATTGTGATTGCTAAAGAACCATTGTCTCAGGACAATCTCCTTTCTTTACTTGGATTGTATCACGGATTGCAGTCACTGCTAGCTATTGGATGTCAATAACAGTAAATGCCACAGTTCAGTCAAATAATCTGATTAATCTTGATTCATTAAATTTAATTCCTTTTTAAGTAGAAACCAACAAAAGATTCCAAAAATTTGATTAAACAGCGAGTGTAGAAAACACCCAGTCATGAGTGTAGTGGCAACCTATGTAAATTACAGTGTCTGCAAGAATGATAAAATTATCATGCCCGGTTCTTGTTGATGCATAGTTGAAAAGTGAAATTAATTTAAAAAATGAGGGAAACAAAACCAAAACCCATCATGCAAAGCAGTACAACTGCAGTAAGAAAATAAAAAAACAACAAAAAAAAAAAGCAAAAGTGCTAACGGAAAAGAATTGTATGCAGAATATTTTTCTAAGACTTCAATTTTTCTTTTTCAACTTTCAAAAGAATGTCTTTTTCTTTCTTCATAGATACTGTCCTTTTTAACATTAATGAAACGTTTCGAGGAGTTAGGTTTCAATCGTGATGATATCAAAAGGGAACTTCTTCTCCATGGTAATGATGAAGAGAAAACATTGGATGCATTGACTGCTAAATCATGAGGAGGTACACAGTATTAATACAAGAGACATCAGTGGGTTTTATCAATGGTGCTTCTACTAATTGTATGCAAGTGTGTGCTCACTCTCCACACCACCAGTGTAACTTTGGTATTTCAGGGTGTTGCTTGAAAGATGTTTAGTTAGGTCAATTTGAATGGCAAGGATAACTGAAGAATCAGAAGAAGGAGACTTCTATATGCAGGACTGCTGGGCCCTTCACGACAGACTATGTCTGCCGAAACCTATCTGAAGAGTAAAAAAACGTGATCAGAAGTGTTGTTAAAAAATAAAATAGTTCTACCATTTCTAATACTTCTTTGGTCATATATGGTGAATGGTATGACACTCTTGTTATATGTATGAGACACATGTATAGATGTTTTGAGACATTTGTGGGCATTTTCCTACAGTATGTTAATGTTACAAGCTGATAAAAGTCTAAGCATTCAACAAATATTAGAGGGGTAATTTGAAGCTATTCAAGGTAATTTTTAAAAGCCAGTCCCTTCTCCACTTGTAACAAAACAACTGAATGATAGTTTCCATATTTTCTGTTTCTTTGACCAATCAGTATGCATGTCTGCAGTCATATCCTCATTTGACAGCTGTAACAGTGTTACCTTGATTTGAAAAATACAGATGAAAAAGTGTATGTGTCACAATATTATCTCATTAGAGCTTTCCATGGCACAAATTGAAAAAAAAAAGGAAAAACAAAAAAAGCCTGATGCAAATGATACATTGTGCCGTGCTTTCTCCTTCATTCAACAATTTACTGTGAAATTTGAAAAAAATAATTGGATCTCTCAATTCCCGTCCACTGATTTTCTATTAGTTATTATCCATGTATTATTTACTATTTGCAGTTTGAAATATGCTTCAGTCAGAGATTTGTTTAGGTGAATGTTTGTGTCATGTTACATATGACTGTGTGGATGCATGAAAGCTCGCTCTGTAAAACTGTACTGTAGTATCCCAGATTTTTTGAAAGTGGTTTGAGTCTTTATCTAGTTGAGGGATTTCAAAATTATGGGTTGCCTGGCAATTTTGTAGTGTCACCTGATTTGTTGCAAAAATGAAATTTACCCCTCACAATAATTTAAACTGATTATTCTTTATTGATTATCATTTCTGTTAAGTAAGTTTGCAATCACTTTAGAAGAAAGAACAGAAGAAAAAAATTGATGTGTGAAAAGAAGAGAGAACTGCTGTTACAGAGGTATTGCACTGACATCACATGATAACCCCTCTCTTTGATTTTGAAGTGCAAGCGTTCATTGTGTCAGTAGTATCTATGGTTATGCCATGCACGTGTGCTCTAAATACGCATACAGTGGGTGTGTTTTGCCCTTCGCTGCTGGGTAATCTCAATCATGTGAAGTTGCATGAAATACTTGTATAGGGGAGGCACAGTGCTGAGAAAACTGCCACTGGTATAAGTGTAAACTGATAAACTCATGTATGAATTGTGGATAAATACTGATTTTCACATTTTGCTCCTCTTGAGAAATAGGGCCATTGTGTGCAAATCTACAGAATGGGCAAATATTACACATGAATCTCAATTCAAAATTGTGGTTCTTTCATAAGTGTACTTGTTGTTCACTCACTTTAAAGTCACTTTCCTGTTTTGAAGTTGATATATCATGACTCTGAGAGCATTTTTCAGCTGTTTATAAGATGCATATTTTTTAAATCCTAGAGGATAGTAATTTCCCAGATTTCAATCATAATGTACATCTCATCAGATCATTACCCTCATGTATTATCAGCTGGTGCACATTGTTAAGATTAACAAAAGAAATCTCAGAACCTATATGTAGCACTTACGTGCACTCTTGGTAAAATCTTGGAGATTTCATTCTACAGTGGAAATTCTCCTAGCCAAGTTGAGTTGCTTTTTTGACATTTTATTTGAAGGTCTTTCTTTTGGTGCACTATATTATTAATGTCAACAGAAGTACACTGATCAAAACAACAAAACAGATATGTAGTGATATAGTTGTGGTTTGTGTATAATATTGTCTAAGGAGTTTCCCACTGAAACATTTTTTTAAGAATGCAGTTTTTTTAGACACCCTTCCTGTCATATGTACATGCTGACTTTATTTTTACTCTCTTCCCCCCTCCATATTCTCCCCCTTCCTTTGTAGTATACAGTTTTTCATTCTTGTGAAAGTTTTGATGATCATGGTTGTTGTGTAGTCATAGACATGATACTTAGTAAAAACTTTTAAAGCAGTGTGGTCTTGGCCACCTCTGTGCACAAAATTGAAGACAACTCTTGTCAAGTTCTGTATAGGTTGTTACCTACAGTAACTGCAGTAAGAGTTTCACTGTTTAACCAACCAAAGTTTATCCAATGGGGTTAACTTACAATAAATCAATTAAATGGCAGAAAGTGTAATTTTTGGTTACAGTTTGTTGTATCAAGATTGATGGCCTTTACAGTAACAGTTTGGAGTACCACTTGTTTTGATGTTTCCAATGGGCAAATGTTGTGGAGCAGTTTCACTTTTGTAAGTTAACCACTGTATGGCAGAAGTGTTCTAGCAACTTCAACATAGAAAAGAAAATTCACTTTTCACTGAATAATGAGATTTAATGGGGGTATGTACAACCTCCAATTTCACAATACATAGTTTTCATTGTTGGCGCTAATATAGGGTGGGTAGGGGAAGGGAAATAGTCAGTCATTAAACAGCTAGGGACAACCTGCTCTTTACAAGACCCCTCCCCTCAGTGTAGTAATGTTGCTTTAATGTTTGCTTTTCCATAATGAAAGATAATGACATATTGCCAGATGATTGATGGAACCTGTTTTCTCTCTTTTTCTTGTTTTGTGTTGATTCTGAACAAGTGTCAACTATTTTAAGCCATATCTTTTCTTGCTCCCAGCTTATGGTTAGATGCAGAAAGACATGATTAGATTTAAGAGCCAATTTCCCTATCTGAGGCAGTGAAAATTCTCCCAACCAGACTACAGCCTGCCCCCTCTTCAATTTAGTCAAATATTTTACTACCACACCTGCTTCTAGACGGAGGTATTCTGTTCCGAGTTTGATATTCCCGAATTATTCACAAATGATTGATTTGCAGAGTGGTTTTAAATTAAAGCTGTAGTTCAAATTTAAGTTCAGTCAATGTAGCTACAAAGAGGGTGATGCTAGAGCAGCTTTACCAAGTGTTTGTGATTCACCTGATCTAGAGGCTATTATTTGGTTGTATATGATAATCAAACCTCTAGTCCCTGGCTAATGACAGTTGCATTATGTTGTTTTTATTGTAGTGTGTCATCCTGGACATTGGTCAGTACAGTAATAGACAATTTCTTTAAGCAAGTCTTGATTGAACCATGTAGGTTGTTATGCAAATCCGAGTTTATCAGTTTTCAGAATGGAAATAACAACATCTGTAGTAGGACTTGGTATGCACATAGGAAAAGCTTTGTTAAAAGTTTGATTTATATATATGAAACAAACATTCAATTTGCCAGCTATGGCATACGTCAGATACATTGTCATCCATATGATGCTACTAAAAATGTGCTGTCTTGATCACCTCATCTATGCCATGTGTAGTGGTAACACAAAGAAAGCAACCGTGTTGAGATACATGCATATAGTGTCCCTGAAACTTTTCATATGATGTAGGAGAGACAGGAAAGTGCATTTTTTAATTCTTGACCTTGGAACAATGTCATAGTTACATGATATTCTGAGTAATGTCAATGCAAACTAAAAAGTAGGTACATGTAGCTACTGTAAGTGTATACCAATGAATTGTAGATTTTTGTAGCCATTTTCAGTCCATGCCAGGAAGAGAAGTTGGTAACATAAATTGACCCATAATGCAACAGCCCTCTGAGGTAAGGAGTTACCAACTTTACAATTAAGTGGACAAACAGGTTTCATGAAAATAGTAACTTTACATAAGTACAGCACAGGATGGCAGAATTTTCCATTCATCTTGTATTAAATTACATAAACATCACAGTTAGTTTCACCATTTTTGGTTTCAATGAAAAGAGAAACCTATGCAGTCATGGCATGTGTGTATGTATGTGCATATGTTTATGTGTATGTGCATATGTATGTGTGTGTTTGTGACACTTCTTGTTTACACAATATCTCAAGAAAGGAATCTGACAGTTCTCAAACTTGGTAGGTAGATGCCCCATATTGACAGGAAGAACCCTATTGTTTTGGTGGAGGTCAAAGGTCAGCTGGGGTCACTGGGGTCAAACTGAAAATCTTGTTTACACGATATCTCAAGATAGGAATCTTGGATAGATATCATACTTAGCATGTAGATGCATTATGGTGAGAAAAACAACTATTGTTTTTGGTAGAGGTCAAAGGTCATCTGGGGTCACGGGGGGTCATACTCTGAAAATCTTGTTAACACGATATCTCAAAATAGGAAGCTTGATGAGGTTTCATACTTGCAGATGGGTTATGGTGAGAAGAAAAACCCTAATGGTTTTGGTGGAAATCAAAGGTCATCTGGGGTCACCAGGGGTCAAACTCTGGAAACCTTGTGAACATGATATCTCAAGGTTGGAAGCTTGGATAGATTTCATACATAGTATGAGGATGCCTTATGGTGAGAGGAACCATCCAATTGTTTTGGTGGTCTTCTTGTCATCTTGGGTCATTTGGGGGCAAACTCTGAATCCCTTGTTTACACGTTACACAAATTCCCAAGAATGTCAGTTTCCAGCACATGAACATTATTTTCAACCAATGACTGAAAGAAAAGGGACATCTTGGCATCACTTGGGATTACACGTTAGTATTATTTATCGAAACCACAATGCATTTTTGCATTCTGGTGTACAAGAAAACTTCTTTTTATACTTTGTCTTGATCACTCACCATATTTCACCAGGATAAGGACTTCACTTCTCATTCACTTTTCACACTTGAGTATCATTATCTCTAGCCACAAAGTTACATGATTGTAATTGCCCTGTTGTCATGTACAACAGTTTAATGTAATCTTACTGTGGTTTGAGCAGTGACTGTTTTAATTTTAATATTGCTGCAGTGTTTTATAGTCATGTGGTTTTTCATGTTCCGAGATTTATTATTTACTATCGTACCAACTTTAGTAGTTTACCGATACCAAATGAGTTTACCAAATGAGGTCGGTGTATTTTTAGCAGTGGTGTAGAACAGAAGGTTATTTTGAACTTCAACTCATTAAAATAATTAAGTGTGCCACTTCTTTTAGCCGAAAGAGTGACAGCTGTACCTATAAAGGTGGAATGTTTTGAAATCGTTAAATTCATTGTAAAAATGAACTCCGTATGACAAACTAAAAGATATTATGTTTTAACAACAGGTCTTATGGGGAAGATTATAAACAAGTAGCTAGTATTCAAACTTGGAACATGTGTTTTCAATATGCTTTATTTCTCACTTCAGTTCAAACTAGCAACCTTCTGAGAATAGAAGTGTGTGATACCCATATCCCAGCATACTAGTCCCTATTTTTTTCATTTAAAGAAGTAAAAATGTAATGAAATTTTCCTTCTACCGAATTATTTTGGGATGCATTTGTTTACAAGTATTAAAATATGGTTAAAAGAAGGTTAACCTGGATACACAAGTACTGTATGTGTTGTTTGATTCCATACAGAATTATGTATGAAGGTATTGAGTTATAGGGCAAACATGAAGAGTTACAGTGTATAGCCCAAGAACAGTGCTGAGAGTACTAACGTCAAGTGTAGTATTTTACCTACAGCTATATGTGCAAGTACCAGAACAACATTTTTTTATAATAAGAAAGTTTTAACAAGTTGAATATGATGTATTAATGCATCTCACTTTGAAAATTCATTAGTGCAAGTACAATACCATACTCCAGATTTAAGTACATTTAAGTGTGTCAAGTCATAAGTATAAGTACTGTACTCACTTGCAAACTATGATAAGGTTTGGATGGTTGAACATGCTTTGAAGCTTTTTTTTACTCGTGTCACGTTGGTGATTGTGTACCACCATTGGTTTATGTACAATCTTACTGCATCATCTACTGCCCTGGTTCTTCGATGAACTTAAGACGACCTTCTTGACCCAAAATTACCACAAAGTAGTTGTTGTTATGAGCTCTAAATGATGCTTGTCTATCTGGTAACTGACAACTCAAGATATAAGATTTAATTGTTATCATTAAATTTTTGAGCCGTTTTGTTTACTATATCACCAATAGGTGTCCTTGAATTACACCGTAGTATGCTTGTAAAACTCATTATTGTCAAATGTCAGATTGCTTCTTTAGTTCCTTTATAAAAGTTCATGGCTGGAAGACATCTCAAATTGGTTAAAAGACGTGGTAGTAGTTAAGTAGAAGTGGCGTTTGAAGGCAATCAGGAGAGCCCTTTATTAAATATCGTTGACTTGGTGAAACTCGCCGCAAGTATGTTTGCTGACATTTTGTTTGGCCAGAGCAAAGTGAGTGCTATTAAAAATGAAGTGTAAATTAAAGTCTGTGAGAGCTGATGTCTGGCAAATATGTGCAGTAGATGAAGAAAAATACCATTAATGGGATAGGTTTGAAATTTAAAAATAAAAGTTTCAGGGTCGTGAAACTGGAAATTGTGCCAGGCCTAGGGGTGAGCCATTTTTATTGGAGGAAAACCTGTATGACAAGAAAAATTGCAAGAGTTTGCCCAGGTAACTAGTCGTACTATATTTGGCTGATACACCTTTGTGAGGCCTGTACAAAAATGCAAACAGGAATGCATTTTATCTGATTGGCAATGGGAATTTTTCTGACAGAAATGGTGATGTGAGTGTCAAGGAAATAGTGTTCAAATCAAGGCATGGAGCTTCAAAGCCTGGTGTGCAGTGACAAACCACTATGAAACGTATCAGATGTCAAATTTAAAATACTATGCATCATCTTTTGTTTGAGTTTGCAGATAGACAATACTACGTTGATCACCAAAAGTGGTAGATTTAAGCATAAGCGTAGGGAGTTTTTTGAAAGTGGGGGTGTGGGAGTGAATTTTAGTGATCAGTGTCCTGAGAGAAAGGGAAGGGGTTCCCCCTCCCCGTTGGATTTTTTTACTATTTAAAGGACCCTAGATGCAAAATGATGCAATGTTTGACAAACGTTTGAAGTGATTTCGTCCTATTCAATGCCATATTTTGGCAGCATGTCATCCAAAGTGGAGTGGGGGCAAAACAAGGTTTCTGCCTCCACCAGAGTTCGGGGCGGCTCCCCTTCCCCCTTTT
Organism: Holothuria glaberrima; assembly: GCA_009936505.3. Lineage (NCBI taxonomy): Eukaryota > Metazoa > Echinodermata > Holothuroidea > Aspidochirotida > Holothuriidae > Holothuria > Holothuria glaberrima. The sequence goes on along the minus strand of WURT03668842.1, from coordinate 6,121 downwards.
CCTATGCCTGTGTTAAGAATACTTCGATTGGTGGCAGTGCTCATGGACAGGAGGCAGGAGACAGGACAAAGTTGTCAGAAAGTTTGACATCCCAGACGTCCTAGATTGCAGGAATAGCACTCTAAAGTTACAAATATGTTCCAGTAGCACTTGACACTGCATACCATTCCTGCCATTAAAAGATCATTAATAGGAAAGGCTCGGATAGGGTCGTTTTTGAGTTAAAAGAAGTCAGTAAAGGATCAATGATTGGGTGTGCTCAAGTATTTGATCAAATATTCCGCAGACTGTGATTACATTCGGTGAGAGTTGCAGATAGTGATGTCACGTAACAGATATTTGTCCTCGTAGGAATCGGTTGCATATAGGGTCACGCGCGTCTGCAGTCAAAAACTAAGTTTAATCATTCCAGGAGCGAGAGTGTTTGCAACGGATTATATTACGAATGCGTGCATATATAAGAAAATAATTTAATTAGTCTAATGCACTTTGTTCTCTTATTAGTAATCTTGATTTTAATACATTTAATTGACACTTGGGTTACGTTTATTAATTTTATGAATATGCATGCTATATTCATTCTTTGCTATTCGTAAAATATTTAAGAGAGCTAGCTATTGTCAAAAATAACTATTGTACATGATTATATTAAACCCCTTTTTCAGCAATGAAAACTTGCGACGGTTTGTTTGCATTTTGTGAACTCACAACAAATTCGTCGTAAGTGGCACCTACGTAAGTTTTTCAAAACTTTCCTTGCTGCCACATGCATCTGGACATAGCCCGATCGACTGAATGTATTTTGGTTTTAATTGTTTCAACCAAAAAATAATCAGAAAAAGAAGAAGAAGAAAAAAAAAAAAAAACCACAAACGGAAGTCCAGATCAAGTTCCTTTGTTCTTGTTCAGGATAGCCATGTGGGTAGTGAGTGGGTACCCGCGAAATTGCTACCCAATTTGGACTTGTTGTTGGACTAGTGTTGTTGGTAACAATAAATGCGTGCAGGAATCGATCTGCTGGTACCGTATTGCTCAGGATACCGGGATCGCCAGTTAACCTCCGCGTGTGTGTGTGACACGTTAAAATGCAATGTCAGTTACACAAGGCTGGGTGAAGTAAGCTATGACCATTTAGCCTAGCGCCAAAAATTTTCCGTTTTCTAAATTCGGGATTTCGTTTTGTTAATTTTTCATTTTCCGTGATCTTCCCGTTTCACCGCCGTTTCCTTTGTTTTGTCCGTTTTTCAACAAATAAAGAATTTTTACTATGAATTTTTCCGCCTGCTGTGGACAGGGTCTCGGTGGTCATGCGCATGTGTGTACGTTTTTCCTGCTGCTAAGCTGTAGTAAAGTAAGCAGACCCAAATAAACAGTACCTTTATCCATTGTTTTCCGCTTAGAGTGTTCTTAAACTTACAGTTTAAATTTCTGCTCACATTTCTGATGTTTTTTTTTTCATTGCCAGTCAAAATCGCGAATTCCGTGAATTGTGTCAGTTTTCCGTGACGCGGAAGAATGTTGGCTTTAATTTAGCCACACAATCGCGCAACAGACAGGACCATTAGCCATGGCGCAAAGGCACATTTGACATTGACAACAAAAATACCCGCCACTTATTGAAAGTCTTACTCTTGATCTGCGAACAGTAAACGAGTCGTTCACAAGTTCGCCAAACTTTAGCGGGGGATGCATGCCCTCCGTGGGGGAAATTTTCTAATTTCGTCGGGGAGCTTAATCCTTATACGATGTAATACCGGTATGTAATCTCAAAGACCTCTAGTCGCCTCGACGACCTGCTTGATTTTGCTCATAGGAAGGGCAAATGCTTAAGTGAAGACCCCAAATTTTCCAATTTTCTTGAACAAAATCCAAATTTTCTTCAATGACATCTACGAATTTTCAATTTTTAGCCATAAGGAAGCCAAAATGTTACGTTCGTCGTCCTCTTGGGGACACATTGCTCTTGTCGGAGTTCTGGGCTGCTCTCCCTCCCGTCGGGCCGGGGGCTTGCTCCCCCTGTCGGGCTTATCCTGCCACCACTCCTGAACTTCAGGCAAAACAGGGATTTGACCTAAGCTCAACTACCCGACTACCTTCCATCCGCTTCTGAGACCGACTGCATGGCCAAGTGGTTAGAGCATCCGACTTGCAGCCGAAAGGTCTAGGTTTCGAACCCTGGCCCGGTCATACCGAAGACTTTAAAAATGGAACCTACTGCCATTGTGCTTGGTGCTCAGCATAAGCGATGGAGTTGGGAAAACAAGCCAGTCAGCCACAACTGGAAAAAAGCCGTGGTCGGCTCAGCTTGAACCAAATGGTTAGAAATTGTGCCGTAAAACTTCATCTAACTCTAAAGCTAGCCGCACACTATACGACTTTGCACGCCGCAACTCCACTCGATCGTCGGATCTCCAACAGTCGTGTAATGTGCATGAGTTTACAACTGCGATTGGCAGTTTTAAGACCAGTTTTAAGTCGCGCCGACTCCAGTCGGGAAGAACCAACATGTTCGTTCTTCCGTTCGTGCAAAGTCGTATAGTGTGCGGCTAGCTTAACTCTAACTCCACCCGCTTCTGTCTCTTCCCAGGCCAGTCGAGTTTCACGGACAACTATGGATCCACAGGCCGCAATGCATTGTAAACATAAAATGAACGCGCATTCGGATGTTTTAAGGTGCGTTCACACCAAAATCGAAATCTGCTGTGTTTTGCGGGACGGGAATCGCAAAACAAATGGCTTGTACGTATTTCTATAGCACCGTTCACACCAAAATCTCGTTGTGAAAAGCGTTTTGAGGGAATCGCACGATTCCCGCATCGATCGATCTCTGACTGATTCAAAACGGGAATCGTGAGATTTTTGTTCGGAGAACAATGGTAGCTCGCCATACAATAAGGTTCTTGGCACAAATGATTTTCATTGTTGTGCTGTGCAGTGTGAACCCTCTGTTTTGCGGGAAACGTCGCGTTTCCCGTGGCGGGAATTGCGCGCTTTTGGTGTGAAGGCACCTACATAGAATTCACATTCAAACGCGGAAAAGATCATGTGACCCTGCTTATCTGCTTCAATTTTAGTGTGAGGTGATCATTGTCGTTCATATAGTGTATTAGGAGTATCCAGACTCGATCACATGCGTTCTAAACTGAGCGCAAGTACAGGGCGCAAGTATAGCGTAAAGGTGGGGGAGGGGTGTAGTTCGAACGAAAGCTCCACTTGCAACGCATATTATTCCAACAACAAAAACAAGCGTTTGTCTTGTAATTTTCCATTTTCAAAGGAAAAATATTACTCACAGCCAAGTTTCGGCATTAGAATGAACTAGGATTTTGCAAATGTTTCCAAAAAGGTGACGAGAATGTCTTTGGTGAAGGTTTCATTCAAGATTTTGATAGAAAAGACTGAATAATTTTTTTTTTTCATGTAAATTATCTTTCATGAATTTGTTCACAATAAATCTCAGCCATCATTCTGCATACTGGGATCGCTTCAAATTCTAAGAAAAAACTACAAAAATTTAGTATCAGGTCATTATGACATTACTATTTTGTTGATTTGAACTCACTTGTAACGTTGTCGATATATTTTGTCCAAGAAACGATTGCCTTTTTGCCACTATGAAAGGAAAAATAAAAATGCCCTAGAACTCTACCGTAAGACTACATGATTTTGCGCCAAATGATTTTGATTATTTTGATATGTTTTCCATTGTTTGAACTCTTTTAGAGAGTTCTGTTTTAAGAAAGTTCTGTTTAAAATCGATAGGACGTTATAGTATACGTTATATATAAACACAAAAAGAAATCATTATCAACAGGTGGCACTCCATGGTACGGAATTATCAACCTTTCATTTGAACTGAAGAAATGGTTGCCGAAAATTCGGCGTAATATTTTTCCTAGACAATTCGCATGTTGTCGTCAAGTCTGCAATTTATTTCACTCAACCGTATGATCAATAAAATGCAGTCTCCTTGAAAGTATGCTAACAAAGATTGACTATTTTTATTAACTCTCGCATGCACGCATGACTGAAGAAGTAATGGCTTGTTAAGTCTCCAAAAAACTGAAAAATGTGTACAAAATTAAAGACAAACTGTTGATAAGTGAGTCAATCATACGAATTGTTTTAATGGAAGTTGAGTAATGAAAGGCCATTGTTAGATCAGGGGAACCAATCGTCTACCTTGAGCGGATAATAAATTAAGTTTTCGGTTTTTTTTTTGTTTTTTCACTCTTATCACTTCTGATTTTGGTAGAAGCATTACAGAGCGTTACTGTTATCGCCGTTGTATTTTTCAGCTTTCTATTGGCTACATGCACAATATCTACGTCACTCAATAGCTTATTTGATGGTAGTTAATACCCATGCTTCGTGATCACTTGCGATCATTCTCGTGAGCAAGCTCAGCGATGTAGTGTGAATTGGAGGTAAAATAGGTCTTGTAAAAGTGCGCAATGCACATAGTTTCACGTGTGCTGCTCTCATGAAAAATAACTATTACTGTATAATAGGATTTCGATGGCTTGTAATATCAAAAGCGATTTTTGGTATTAACTGGCCATTCACAGCGAAATAAGTTCCTACACGTGGAGAAGCAACAAGTCTGAAAGACTGGAAGAGTGATTTATAGCGAGATCAATAGGACAAATATATTTTGTGGAAATTGCAAGGATACTCAATAAATAAAAATCATGAAGGAAGGTAAAATATCAGAACTTCTTTACGTTCACATACAAAACACGTCAGCTCATGGATTGCCTAATATGTTACGCGCCAAGAGCGTTCTTGGCAAACTTATATGGTTTTTGCTTTTTGTCGCTGGCATCGGCGCGCTGACGTGGCAAATCGCCGATCGCTTGAATCGCTTCTTTAGCAACGAATACGACGTCAAACTTGAGATCAATTTCAGTAAAGAAGTTCCCTTTCCCGCCGTGACGTTCTGCAATATGAACCCCCTTCGAACTTCGGCAATAAGTGCAGTCCAATTTGGAAGACTTTCCGATATCCTTCAGGCATACCACGCACCGCCTGGAGACGGTACTCTTCAAGACAATGGCACACCTCAGAACAGCAACCAAGAAGATGTGGGGACTCCCGACAATGACCCCGATTCCCTTGGTATGAACCCAACGACGGGCCCTCCCAAAGATTCGCCACCTGATCCTCCACCCGTAAGTCGGAGAACGCGACAGCTTCCAGTGCAGACGATGTCCACCCAGATGACGCCTGAGGATATGAAGATGGAGCGTATGACGACAGAGGTAAGGTTGTCAACAACATGATATCATTAATGCCAGAGGTAACGTCATTCTGGTACTGAATAATTTAGGAATGTTGTTCTATTACAAGACAGCAAGAGTTTGTCATGAATCGATGATGTGTCATAAATCAGGCAGTTTGGAGATATGATAGTTGTTAGAAGGCGACAACGTTTTGTTGCATTTTTCTGTTTACTTCAAGGGAGAATACCGCGACAATCTGGCCCATTAAAGACTGCGGAATACATTCTCTTCTTTCCCAGTGAATGAATATCGTACGTTCGTAATTTTTGGTGACATATTTAAAACTACCAAACCTGAAAATAAATTGCCACAGTCCTACTTGTGCAATCATTTCTGTCTGTTCCCTATGGTTTATATGTATTGCAACGTCCGGCCCAGTACTGACGGTATGCATCTTGTTCCTTCTAAACGTAGAGGGACGAAGGCAAGGATGGGACTTGGACTGTTCAATAAAATGCTACGGGACCCCAAAAGTAGAGATAAAAGTCGAAAAGAATTGACACACACAAGTTATGAAGTTTCTACAGCTAATATCTAGGAAATATTTACAAAAGATATAACTATTTATAAAAAAAACAAGTAAGTCTAAATCTCTATTCTGAAATAACTGGTCACCTATACTGCGGAAGAGGTGACGCACTGCGTAAAAGGTGCCGCACTGAGTCAAAAGTGCCGCACTCTGTCGAGAGTTCCGCAATGCGGGACGCCTGATGCACTGTGTAAAGGGTGCCGCACTCACACAGTCAATATTAACCAAATTAACCTTCCGAAAATAAGTCCAACAAGCCCATCCTATCGAGAGAGTCATTCCCAATTAGCCGAAGAAACCCCAACCACCC
>WURT03668831.1:0-17552 GCA_009936505.3 Holothuria glaberrima | reverse complement strand
GGCCGGATTTGAAATACTATCCGGCAAAATCCGGTTCCGGCCGGAACCAAAAATTTGGATCCGGTGCATCCCTAATGGTAGTATGAAGACTTGATGAATTGCTACCAAAACTATGCAGTACAGGGAACAAAATAGTGCGAGAAAATTGGTTATTAGTAATTGCTAATCAATGTTTGAATTGATTCGCAATTGTCCAGTCTCGATTAGCAAGTATTGAAATCAACATTTGTGTTTCAAATAAGCTGTATTTTTTCAGCTCACTTTGTGATGCAAATGCTGATCGGTTAATCAAGATGAGGTAAAATTTGCTAACTTAAAAATGTTACAGGAAAAGAATAAGTTGTTAGTAAAATTCACTTACAAATACAGCGAGTGCAGTTGAGTCACCTTTTGTCAGGCCAAGGTGGACGATTTATGGCTTCAGCTTCAACTACAATAGGCATTTACTTTATTATTTTACCCATGTTGCTCTTATCAGAATAGTTAAAACTTAGGCAGATGCTGAAAAGTGTTGGTTCACAATATTTGCGAACCTGAATTGGAATTGTTTCACAACTAGAATTTCTTTGGTCGCAATTTGCAATGCGAACCTGGATATTTCGTCCCTTGCAGTAGTGGGAGACTCTTGATGAGTAGCATGTTGCTGTCAAGTGTCGTCAGCTTGAGTTTGTTTACTGTGTTGTAATGAAACTGTTACATATTCACAGTGATAATTGGCATTGATGAGTGGCCCTGTAAGGCTCACACAGAATCAAAAAGTAATGACACAGTATCAGGTCAAAGCATCTTGTTTCTTTCACTCTAATTTTTTGCATTTATTCAGGTTATCATCATTGAACCTTCATTTGACTGCTATGAGCCTGTTGTTCTGATGGCTGGAGGTACACCAAAACACGTACCTCTGAGACCTGTGAGTAGCAATTGGCATCAACCTATAGCCTATTTTCTTCATAGTTAAGAAATTTTCTTCTCACTTTGAAAGTAACCCACCCCTCCCCCTCCCACTCTCCCCTCCCCCTCCCCCTCCCACTCTCACCTCCCCCTCCCACTCTCACCTCTCCATTGCACATGCAGCATGGAGAGGATGTGTCCAGTTCAGTGCAAAATTTATTGCAGTCCATCTTCGGCTAACTTGATCAGCTGTTAATATTCAAGCCCTCCCCCCCCTTCCCACATTTACACAGGTAGATGCAATTCAATTAGCTGCTGCACAATTATTCTTCTGCACCATAAAATTTGGACCCTTTTGTAACTTGTTTTATGTACTACTCAGTCCATGGTAATTGAGAACCGCAGCTAAGCATGCAACAGGATGGTCTCCTTGCGGTGAGTGGTGTCGCATGAGAATCCGCTCTTAATGTACACAGATACTAAAGGCCATGCATATTGTGCTAAATTTGCATCGCATAAAGGCCATATGCCGCCCTCTGAACAGAAATCCTTTGGATAGGTGACACATTCCTTGGTTATATCCCAACAGGAGTTATCCCAACTGGACTCCTGTTTTGATTTACCAATGTCATGCTTTTGTAAACTACAAAGAGTGCCAAATTTTGCTACCAAGCTGATCCGTAACAAGTACAAGTTTGATAGTGTTGCTGAGCATCTAAAAAAACTTCACTGGCCTCTTATTACATAAAATACATTTTATACTCTTTATTCAGGTCATATTAATGTGCCAATGACCAAACTCTGAAGTATTTAGCTGATTATTTTACTAAAAAGGAAAATGGGTGTTCTGGTCTTGGGCAAATTACAGCATTCCAAAAGAAAGGATGTGGACCCTTTGGTAGTGATGAAGACCTTTTGTGATCTTGGCCTGCTCCAGTCCATCAAGCAATGGAGTAGATGTCATAGCATAGTGGTAGTGCTGGTTACTTACATTCAGAATTGAAAGGTTTGGAATTTTAGTCCTCCCTGTGTTGCTGGTGTGTGTTGTTGAGGAAGACTTGTCTCTCCTGCTTCAATCCACTCAGCTGAAAGTGGGTACTTACTTTGGCTATTGGGTACCCAAGAGTGGGCCGAGAATGCATGATGGGGGATTATCACACTCTAAGCTCCTTCGTGATGCGAATATGAGCACTGGCCTCATGGGTCCTGAGGGCTCATGTGGAAAAACCTACCTCCGGCCCTTGTGGTGATCAGGTGTTTTCTGTTTTAGGTACAAGAGTGTGGAACAACTTTCCCTATGAAATTCAGTTATCATTTTCCTTCCCTCATTTTAGGAGAATGCTTTAAAAAACATGTATTTTTCCAATTTGCATTTCATTCGTACATTTTTAAGGTGTGGTTGTTTTTGTAAAGCCCCACTGCATGTAGTTTCTCTAGAAGTGAGCACTCTTGAAATCTCTTTAATTATTTTGTTATTTTGTATAGGTTTGTGTGCAGAATATGTGTGAGAAGGAAGAGTGCATGTATGTAAGGGGTTATTTCTTGAAAAATTGTCGTAATAGGATATTTTTGGAATATCAGTTTCTGTAAAAAGTATGTCATGTTGTGGTAATAGAAATGGGCACAAAAAAATAGAATACAACCCTGGTATGGTGATAACAGCTAGTACTCCAGAGATGACCATACCATTACTTATGGTTCTGTGAAAAGTATGAAATTTGATGATGTTTCATGCAGAGAAGTGATGATGTGGAGTCAACTGCAGACTGGACAATTGACAAGAAGGAATTGGAGGCAGCTTTTTCAGAAAAGACCAAAGCAATTGTTGTAAACACGCCAAATAATCCTCTAGGAAAGGTATGTTTTTATTAAATTATTGAAGAATGCTTTTAGCTCCATTTAATAAAAGTGTTCTGAATGTCTTAAATTTTAAAAATACATGTTTCAAAGCCTTAAAATTACATACAAATGCTCCAACTCCCATGTTCACAGGACATCCCTGAGCTGATGTATAAAATGTTCACCCTTATCATGCTGAATTTTTTAGGGTAGGCTTCATTTTTGAGGGTTTTAAGCTCTGCAGGTGCACCCTACAGAACATCTCCTTACCAGAAATGACCTATTGTAGTCGAGCACCAGCATTTCCAAGAGTTGAGGCCAAAAACACGAAAGAAAGGCATTCTTTTGTTTTAGATATGTAATAGTGTATTGAATGTTTTATTTGGGAAGCACCCTCACGACGACATATGTCGCCTACAGCATGATGAGGGTTAAAGCTTATTCACTCAATTAAAAATCGTAGATTGCGCAATAATTTGTACAATGGAGTAAGCTATGAAAATGGGAGTTTGGATGAATGAACTTCATTTTCCAACCTTTTAAATATATATTCTTGTAATTCTACACTTAAAGTCTTCTTTAAGCTGATTGTCTCAATGTTTCAAGAAGTGTGGTGTAATAATAAGCAAGTTGACTATTTGAGAGCCATGCAAAGTGACTTCTGTAACTGATTGGTGCCTTTATTCCTGTTATGATGTAATCTACTGCATTACTGTAATATTAAGGTGTCGAAATCGATTGCTCCCATTTTTGCGTCGCAGGTGTTTTCTTACAGTGAGTTGGAGATGATTGCTGATCTTTGTAAGAAGTACGACGTTCTTTGCATTAGTGATGAAGTTTATGAACACATGATATATGAAGGGAACAAACACTACAGAATGGGTAAGTTGAAATCATCCTCTGGGCAGCAAAAAGTGGAGCTAATTTATGTGACAGACCATTTGATAAAGCAATAACATTAGAACAGTGAATGTTTCCAAAATGGTAGTGAATTATCAAATAATATATGAATTGAATGAAATATTGAATAGTTAAAGTATGAGTAATTATAGGGAGTTCAAAGCATGGCTCTTATCCCTAAATACAATGCAGTGTCTGCCAGTAGCATGTTGTGTAATAATGTTGGAAGTATTCGTATAGCAGGGGATCTCAAGTATTTTCGGCCGTGGGCCCGCATCTTCTTAAACTTATGCTTTTCACTGAAATTTGTAGTAGCCAGAAGGGGAGAATTCAAGGTTTGGATAGTAGCTCATCCTTGAGGGGGAAGCAGTGGCAGTTTATAAGGGTCATCTATTAAGGTGGTGTCTCAGGTTGGGTGCCATATGGGAGCACAACTGTAAGGTTGAGGCTAAGGTGAGAAAATTTGACATTCTAAATGCCCTAGAAGGCAGGAACAAGCTCTTTACAGTGCAAATTGGCCATGTTGGTTCCTTGCCTCCCAGGCATGTTTATGGGAAGAGAGTTTGGTATCCTAACCCCCTTAGATTGTAGGAAATTGCACATATTTTGTCGTTATAATTCTGTGCATGGGTCAGCAGTTCAGAAGAAAAATTGGCATCCCCAGTGCTCTAGTTTGGAGGAAATTGCACAAATTTGTTATTATAACTCCATGTGTGGGTCATCAGTGTGAGAAATTTGTATCCCAATCACTCTTGTTTGGAGGTAATCGTACTTTAAGCATAAACTTCTTAGAAGACATTTGTGTCCATCATGTGTAATCACCAGTTAGCCTATGGCAATATGGGAGAAAATTTTCCACAGGCCCCTTTAAGGGACATTGCAGGCCGCAAATGGCCCACTGGCCGCTGCTTGAGAAACCAGGTCATGTAGATTGGTAGCTCTGATTGCTAAATGATTTCTCTCTTTAAGATGGAATGTGGGATTCTAAAGATGTAATCTTTTCCACAGGCTTGCAAATAACAGGGGCAAGGGGGCAGTCACCCCTCCCACCATCAAACAAGAAGTGGTATGTGAAGCTTCCCTCCCCCTCAAAAAAAAAGAAAAAATAGTTGAAATGTTAGAGTATGTAAAAGATAGAACTACCATTTTTAACAAGCATCTCCAATTGTAATAAATTTATATTCTCTCCATTCCAACCCCTTCAGCATTTTCATTACCCCCATTCCAATTCAAACATAAGAGTTGTTTTACTGCTTATCCATGTATTCTATGTTAATTCACATCTCCACCATGTAAAGGATGCAAGTGATCATTGCTGCCCTATCAAAAACACAACCAGCGTCGTGTCACTGCACCAGTGTTTATTAGTGTCCAAAATATCAGAACTATTGCCCTCTTCTAAATTTGTAGGTGGTTTAATGTACCAATTTTCAAATGTGAAAATATTGATAAATATCAAAAAGCAATTTCCATGTTAAAGGTAAAAGTGGCTAACTTAAAAAATCAGGGGAACTTTTTGTTAGGCAAAGGCTACGGAATGGCTGTGTTGACAGTTCGGTTCTTTAGTGCTAAAACCCTAAAAAAATGTGCCATTTTGAAACAGTAAAATAAGCTTTTTACCGTGGAAAATCATTAACATGTGGACCTTTCATAATATTTGCTTGACACTGTGCAATTGCTACTTTAGGAAATTTGTGGCTCCCTGGCCTTTATGTTTGTATAGTGCTGGTGGAAAGTTCAAGAAGTTGGCATTTGGCCTATTTTACCCTTTTAATTACCAGTTTGGCCTACTGCAAAAGAGAACTATCGACAGTTTTGCAAAATAGTGCTTGCGATATGTATTACTTTGTTCCTGTTGTATTATGGTTACTTTATAACTGGTGTGCGCCATGAGCTGATGTTGGAGCTAAATGTCAAATCTCCCATGTTGACAGTCTAAGCACCACTCCATAAAAGTGGCTGCCATCAGTCAGACTGCTGAGACGTCCTTGCTGGTGGCAATCAGATTTCATTGGAAGGTTACTTGTTCAGAACCCAAGCTTGAGTATAAAGTTTCTACTGCTCTAACAGTAGCAAAAGAAGATACCATGAATGATTGGTTTCCGAGGGTCAATTTCATGCTATCAGCTTCAGGCGAGTGTTAAATTGCCACTGGCAGTAAAGGTGGTATCAAAGGGCAAGTTTGTAGTGCTAAGCACATGAATGTCATTCAAAAAAAGAACAGCCTTGTTTACATTAAGAGATACAGAGAGCTATTTTAATGGACAAAGCTTGGGAATAAGTCTAGACTTAATGCTACTTGTTTTTTTTTTTTTTTTTTAGCAAAGTGCTTATTTGGTTTGTAGGTTTATCATAGGATTGCTTCAATAAGTGGCATTGATTAGGATCTTTCCTGCTCATAAGGAACACCACCCAAATCTCCTGTTTTTGATGAAAAACAGAGAAGATTAAATATCTACCCGGGTTTGTAACATTAGCCTTACTGAACACTCTACTGCCCAAAGTGGTTCTTAAATAACCACCATTTACCATCCAAAAGTAAATAGACTAATTGACTACAACAGTACCAAAAATAGCATACAATGCACTACACATAGATGGTACAGTTGGTCAGTATCAGAGTAGATACTGTACAATCATATGGTGTGTGCATCAATTAATTATGTGCACTCAAGGGTTCATCCTATTACTGGCAGTCCTTTTGTTACTTTGCTATCAAGTGTCAAATTATTACTCCTCCAGTGAATTTGAGGACCATTCTTCAATGGGCTGGATTGGCCATCTTGTTTGTGATAGCTTTAAACATGAATTGGATATCAGGGTCCAGGGATGTGCCTGGGATTTCTAATTCTACCTTCATTATAATCTTGGAAAGGAGTGGAAAAATGCAGGTGGAAAAATTGTAGATTGTTTCTGTGTAAAAGATCCATACATGTATAGCCTAGTGTTGGGATCGCTTCCCAACCTGTTAATTGTTAAAGTTGGGTAATTGCTTCAAATGCAAGCTTCTTGTCCACCAGGTCATAGCACTGGTCAATGGTTTTGTCTTGCATAAATGAAATTCAACATGGTCAAGACTAAGTAGGTAGGAGAAAATATGAGCCACTTTCCTTAAAGTTGGCAGGGTTCAAGTAGATCTTCACCTCTCTGATATTTTGTAGAACAAAGACCTGAATTTTACAAAAGTATAACCAAGCTACAACAAGCCCTTTCTAATAATAATATTACTTGCAAAACAAACTTTTTGTCGAAAAACCTGCTTGTACATCCATCAAGCATCTTAATACTATGGTAACCATTTTTCAGAAAACTGCTTTAAATTATAGAAACCTCATTGTATAGTAGTGACCAAGTACAATACTACACACAGTAAAAGTATGATTCAAAAGACAAATAATCAGACCAAATTTCCACTTTTGGGGGCAGAAAGCATGGTGAGTGGGCTTTCTATACACTTTAGAACTATACTATACATGTTGCCAGTAGAACATATTCAAGATAATTGAATTTCAGTGTCTAGAAAAGGCAGCTGTTAAGGTCCAGTTTCAAAAGTGAAGTTCAGATTAAGATGAATATTTGTGAAGAATTCTTAGAAATCTGAAACCTTATGTGAAGACTAAAACACAAAAAATATCAAGATACCTTGAATACAGAAGAGGCTTGAGTTCAAAATCTCCAAACATATGAACCTGCTTTCAAAATGTGCCAAAAACAAATTTGCTAGGATTGGTCCAAGAGGACTTCCATAGTTACCCTATCATTTTTTGTACATCATACATTTTTTGAAACTTATGCAGCCTTCACTGTAAAGACTGTAAAAAAAAGCAACTTTTTGGTTATAGGAACTGGCAGCACTGATTTGAGATTATTAAGGTAAAAGTAGCACTATATATGAAGAAGTATGTACCTAGCCTGAACAGTTAACTATTCTAGCATGGATCTGTCTACACCCTCACTGTATTTTGATGTATTCTAATTTGTCTTTTCACTCTTTGCTTGACTTGCTACTGTACAATTATACTGTATTCATTGTGACCTGATGAGAAAGATGCGATTCTTCGAAAACATTCATTTCAACATGACTAAGTTAAAGAACATTTTTGTTGTATTTTGCCCTTTCATCTGGTTTTATAACTACAAAACTCTTCCTAAACTACGTTTCATATAGGAGTTATTCTCAGGAGTTATAGATGGTTTTGAAAAAACTGCTTACATGTCACTTTTAGAACAACACTCCTTCCATCAAAAGAGTGGATTGTAAAGCTCTTTGCTCAGGTTCAAATTTAATGATTCGGGATTTTCCCCCCAAAAATTACGACAGTTTACTGACCAGCTAGGTATGGTCAGATGGTGATACAGCCTTCCCCCAATCTACGTATATTTCCTATAAAACAGTATCTTTTTTTCCTATATTTCTGGGGACAAAATCCTATATATTTGGCCACTAATTTCTGTATAATTTTGTTTCTCTGGAGCCCTGCAAACTTTTCACTTCCTGAATACTGACTAAGCAAGGTACACCCCATAAGTTTTTGTGCGTAAGTAGTCCTTGTGAATCCAGCCCCAGCTTAGCTACTGGCAGTATCCTGTCTTGTAAGGGGCATTCTATGGCAGTGCTTTTATGTTTCATCTGTGGCATTATATGTATGAAAATCAAGCTGTCATTTTATATTGCCCTCAGTTGCTTCTTTTGATCATTACGTTTCTTTTGTTTACTGATTCTTCATATTAACATGAAATGCTTCATTTTCTGTGAATTACACAAACCTAGTCAGTTGAATTCTGAGACCATAGACTGCCACTACTAGAAAACATTCTCACTAAGATATTCATTTTAAAGGGAAAAATGGTGTCTGTTTTGCAGAAAATTTTCACATTTTTTAAACCAGTATTTATAGATGCAGAATGATAGAAGATTAAAAATAAGGCAGTACGGTAGCTTTCTGTTCGAGAAAAAAAAGCTCTCACTCGAACAAATTCAGTTATTTGTTGCACAAAAATAATTTGTTCACCCAAAATTTCAAATGATGCAACACCTGTGTCTCTTGTAATGCAATAACATTATGAGGAAATAAAGTTTATTGGTGAGACTGAACCGTTTAATAGTGGTTACAGGTATTTTCTTTGTATGCCATGTTGGTGGATTTTAAATGCAGTGTTTTCCTTTAAGGTATGATAAAGTCTTTGTTCTTTTAAAGACAAACACTCATCACCACAAGTATATTTTTAGTGTGGGGGTATCAGAATTCTCAGTTGGTGACTCCTCTTTGGTTGACATCAAAGTTTGAAAATTCAAATGATGCAGAGTAGCTCACATTCAACTGTCCAAGATGACAAGAATTACCTTTTAATATAGTGTGTTGTCAAAATTGTTACACCTTCAGAGTTCGCTTTATGCTATGTACAATTTTCACATAAATGATGCCATATCATGGATTCAGTCTTTAGAGTACTGAAATGTTTTCAGAAATATTGAGATGTACAAACTTTTCATAGGTGTGTGACTGTGTCAGATTAGATGAAGAATAACTTGAAAACCTCATCCGTTGTTAGCTTGTTTTAAGAACTGTTTGTGTTAGTATTGAAAGTAATCAATGTTACAGATATCCAATATTTTAATCCTCAATATTGACTGATACCAGTCCGATACTGAAATTCAGTGATGAGTTTACTACAATACACAAAACAATAGCATATTGCACTCTTCCTCACAATGTTGTTTCATTTGGTACTAGAAGTTAGGCATATGAAAATATAGTAACATTTGAGTGTAAGCCAAAAAATATTGATCAGTATATGCATTTAAGGTAAATTCTTCCCATAGACCTTATGCCAAATAGCAGATCGTGAAGCACCATGGGAAGGATAATTCCAGACCGGCGAGCTTGAGCATTGTGACGGTCAACCTTCTCCATGGTAACGATCTACTTCGGTCATCTGTTCTTGGAATAATCCTTCCCAGAATGCAGTTTTGAAGCGCCCTCTTTCTGTTTGGCATAAGGTCTATAATAGGAGTTCCCAGAAAGTTTCCAGAATTTTCTGGAATACCAGACAAGAAGGTTCATTCATATTTACTCATTAAACCAAATTGACATTCCTAAATATGTGTAAAAAATTGTCAAAAGATAAATTCTTACCTTCTGATGACTGGCAGTGTTGAGTTAGTGGATAAACTCCCCCTAGTACTACTCTTGATGCAACAGACAATAATTCTTTTCTGTGCTAACATTTCAATTCAATGTAGTGTCCTACAAAATATGTAATAGTGAGACAATATATTTCTGACCGACCTTGGCTGTTTCAGGTTAGCTTCAATGGAAGGGATTTTGACAGTTCTCCTCTTGAGTAACAGCTTCCTGGATTTATTAAAATGGTCTAATTTTCAATGCATTTAAATAGCAAGGAACTTAATTAATTTATCTGTAGGTCATTTCCATAGAAGTCAGTGTATTACCAGATCTGTTGTGCCACTACATCACGCTTGCATTCCTTAACAGATGCCATCTTAAAATGTTGTTTTGTAAATACTGCAACTACTTCACAGTTTCTCTGCAGTATTTTGTACTCTGTCTAAATTATTTTTTTTTACTTAGTCAACATGAAGGACGTTTATCAGAAATCATGGAGTTTGTGTCATGTATTTGAGATGTAAATTTTAAGAAAATGATAAATCCATCCATGAAACATTTTAATCTCCAAACAAGGCTAAAATACTATGAAAGGAGACAGAGAAATACATCACAATTGACCCTTTTGTGGCTCATTATGATGCCATTACAACTGTCAACTCTCACAGTTTCACCTTGACTCTCACTGTTTTAGGTATCATCTCATTATCAAATTTCCAGATCTAAGAGAAAAATGTTATCATTCTTTAAACATACCCAAGTACTAAAATCACACAGCAAATAACAGCATAACTTTCATTAACTTGTAAAAAGGGGAATGCAATCCTGTCTTGTCGAAAAAAGCAAAAATGTTGCCAGAAGAATATCCTTTGCAGAAAGTAATGAAATGTGATCAGGTGCTAGTCTGCATTTTGTTTATCCAATTATCTGGACTTAACATTAATAATTACAACTGGCAGTCATAAAGTGTGACTAAAGTCTAAAATTTCAAAAGTATATGTTAATACCAAGCTTGAAAATGAATCCAAATGGTCAAATTTCCATCTTCACAGGACATTCCTTTTATGAGATATGAAATACTGTAGCTCGTTTGTTCAATTTAAAACAGTAGATTTCACAATAATTTGTAATGTCATTCTTGTACTACTCAAATTACTGTCTTTATTATCTTTTCTTTTTTTTCAAAAGCCACTGCAACTTACACCAAAATGTGATCACTGTCGTATTGTCATAGGATGACTTCACTATACAAGCCCTCACCATAAAACATGTTATGTAAGAAATCAGTAATTTTTTCAAGGTCGTATAAACATTTTAATTTTAAAAGGAAGCAAAAGCAGGTAAATTTGAGTTGTACAAGAAGGACATCACATATTATTTGGCAATCAGCTATAGTTAATGAATTTCAACATTTTGTATCCCAGCAGTGGGGTAAGATATGGAAATGGGAGTTGAACGAATAAGATCCATTTTTAACCTCTGAAATATGTATGCTTGTGATTCTAGAATTGATGGACACTTTAGGGAAAACCTTTGCACATTTAGTAGGCAAACTCTGTTTTGATTGTTAAGGTCTGCTAGAGGAGGTTTTTTGGGGGTGGGGTAGGGTACCCTCAAAGAACTATATATCTGAGCTGTTTGAATATGCTGTAGATTTGTAGCTCTTTGAACAACTTGCAGGCTGAATGGGTAACTTGCCCTTCACCAGTGAGACTGAACTCTGTTTTCTCAAAATGGGTTTTGGTAGACAAATGCAGAGGCATACTTTTTATAAAGAAAGTGTGGAGTCGTCTCTTCCCTGACCTGACACCCCTTCTTCATCTGAATTATTTGTGACGAAAAAACTTGTTGTGGGAAAGTCCAACATAAATTTCAAATTTTTATGTTTGTGGTACCAATCTAGGGGGTCTTTTTTATGAAAATCTCAAGGTTTATAATGGTTGACAGGCTTGTGCAAGGTTTGTAATATTTGAGGTTGACAGGCTTGTGTTGCAGACTTGCTTCAGATTCTTCTTTGGAAACCATTAAATGCCAACTTGAGATAACCTATAGGAAGAAATTTTTCATTAACTGTTTGCTGGAGCTTATATATCTTTGAAAAATTTTACTATGGTAGGACTTAACATTTTATTCTTTACACTGTGTTTCTGTATTTTAGCAAACTTACCTGATATGTTGGAAAGAACGATATCCATATATAGTGCTGGAAAATTATTCAGTGCAACAGGATGGAAGGTATTCAATCAGAGCTTTAAGTTTCTGGTTATTTTGCTCTTGATTAAATCAATTATTAACACAATATTTTCTGGACTTATCTTAAGCAAAGCACAGGTTTCTGCATGTCTAGTTTTTGCCTAAAACACTTTGACTCACAACCTAATACTGGAACATTTGCTCACTTACCAACCCTCCCAAAATTGATTGTAACATTTTCCTTCACAAGCCAACATTTTCTTCATGCTTCTTTGTAGTCCATTTCCTCTGTAGGCATTTCAGGCATGGCTTGTTCATCCTTTTATCACTTCATTCTGCAATCAGCTTTATTTTGGTAGAACCGGAAGTTTAATTTCTTTCTTACTTGAAACCTTTACTCTGTCAACTTCTAAGTTCTAACAGAAAATCATTCAAGTTTTGTCATTCCAACATTGAACCAGGGAAGCCCATCACTGTACCCACAAGTGCATCAAGGTGATGAAAGATGGCGTTTAAATCACATGATTCAGTATCGACTTACCTCCAGTCATGGGTTTGTGGCCCACAAGTCATGTAAAGTCTCTATCCTTTCAAGATCAGTCAAGACGGGTCTCTCTTTAGGTTCAAGTCACCTTTTACATTTAGTCATGGGATAGTTAGGTTTAATCTTTTCAGGTCGCCTGAATATGCAAATGAAGTCAGTTTAGAGGAGTTGGTTAGTTCTTGTCCCTCAGCAGGTATTTGGGTTATATTTTAAATAACACTCAGTCAGTTTAAATGAGTTTTTTGAGTTACTAGAAGGACCGTCATTGGTTGCTATCATGGTTTGACCAGAGCCAAAATTTAAAGACAAACACTTTAAGTTCACTTAAATAGGAGATAAAATGAACTCAACAAGTTGGTGGTCTAACAATCCCTCCTTGGATGTGATACTAGTGTATGAATTATTTTAATGCCAGATGCCAGGAAATCGCATCTCACATTGTTAATTATTAAAAATTTCCTGGCAAGGAACCCTCATATTCCCAGCAGTGCAAATGAAAACCGTAAGCATAGCTAAAATTATCCCATCACTTTTTCCTCAAAATCATAGTTTTTTTTTGCTGTCGATAGACATGACATACTGACAAAAGAGACAGTTGTAAATTACTGTGACACTATAGAAAACATTTTACAATGTACTACAAGGAAAACTTTCAAATTTTTTTCAAAAATGCAAGTTTTAGGTAAGCTAATTTCGTCTTTCTCATTATATCGACCTGAAGGGCAGCTTGAGTGGCCAAGGCACTAGCTTTACGGGGGGACAGCAAGGGAGGCAGCTGTCTCCTGTGATTTCGATACTCGAACTGAAAAAATGGCCAACTTGGAAAACATACTGAAAATACAAAAAACTCCATCCTCCTGATTATGTGTTTAAGGTCCTCAGAACCTGGGAAATTGCATACAGCCTACAGGTTTCCTTTTTACAAAACTTTCCCGGGTCGTACCTGGACCCCCACTGCAGACAGGTTCTTATGAGGGTAACATGCACAAACGAATGAACCTCCTTCCTTTTGCATGATGCACACAGTACAGAGATAAAGCCTATTCGTTGAAGAATTTTAGTATTCCTTCTCACTCAGTGTTCGGCACAGCATGCCAACATAAAATAAAGCCAAATGATGACATTTAATAATACATGTGGAATTAATTATGGCTTATATTAGTACCTATTAGTCATGTGTTCTTTTACGAAGAAGTGAGTTTAACAAATAAATTTTTTCAGTTAAACTCTTTTTCTCAAAGTCTTGGTCTCTAAATAATGAAGTCTCAAAAAGTATTTAGATGCAGCTTTGGTAGTCCAGAAGGCTTCATTCATTTTACACCAATCCAGGATTCATTTTTGACAAAAAAGAGCAATGCTACACACCACCCCTCAAACTAAAACAAAATAAATGTGCACTAAATAATGCAAATTTCTAAACATATAATCAGTTCGAAGCTTTGCCAAAGACATCAATTTCCACCTATAAAGCGATCTTACAAAATGTCATTTCTTCCTGTTAGGCCCCTCTCCCTACACCTCTCCCTTAGGATGGCTGTTGGTGACAAAGCCAACAAAGGATTTGCCTCCTTCACCACTGGAGGCTGTCATGAACTGTCCTCTTTGATATTTCGGCCAGGCTATGGCCCTGGTACACAGTGGCAGGTCTTTCAATGCTTCATGTGACCAAATATCATCCTTCTTCTGCCCACTCACAGTGCAATCCCCTTGCAGCATCAAAGATGAGGCAGTCTATTAGTAACTATTTTATATACAAGATAAAGGGAAGATAGTAAAGATTGACTTACAGTGCATTATTCTTGATTTGACAATTTCTTAAATATCCGAGAGCTTCCGGGGCTTTTGCTCCTTGGTCTCCCACTGGAATGTTGTCCTGGGATCCCTATAAGAGGATCTTGGGAAGGGAGCGCTCCACACTTCAACATGTGTTTTAGTTTTCATCGTTTCATGCATAGCAATGCTATGTTATACACCAGGTAGCAGGAGGGGGTGTCGGTTTGCCTAGTCCAATTTGATGAAAGGGGCATAGAGCTGAAAAAGGTTGGGAACCACTGCTTTAAAGAATTAAATGACAGGGGGTTTGGGGGCTTTAGTGCTTTAAAGACTTGGTTAGAGTTTAAACTTTTAGAAGTAATGACTCAATTCTTTCTAGTCACTTCAGCTTGGGAATCAGGTTGTACTCAAGTCTTAAAAATTGGGACTAATGTGAGATTCAGTTACAGCACTGCAATAACAAATTAGCATTGATCTCTTTCAACAGCTAGCTGTTTCCCTGGCATGTGGGAGAGGACGATTACAACCTACAGTGCTGGCAAGATTTTCTGCGCTACGGGATGGCGGGTGGGTGCTTCCATCCTAATACATAATTGATAACAGCGTGGTTGCCATACTGGTTTTTTATATGGCAAAAACACTAAATTTGGCATTTTTGAGATGGTGTTGGCGTGCAAAATTTCCAAACTAACGTCACACAGCATTTTGGCATTTTGGGGATTTTTTTCATTTGACTGGCATTTTTCCTCCAAAATGTATGTTTTTTCCACATTTTTTAACAAGAAACTTGTGAAAAGCATAATATATGCCTCACAATTCTCACATATAATAGCATAAAAGACTGACCAAACAGGATCAGTGCTCATAAAAAGTGTGTTCACAGTGCAATTCGCATCATATATGAGTTTTAAATGCTTTAATATACCAATCGATTGGCCTCTGTCATTTTTCCATCATATTGAACACCAAATTTGGCTGACTTTGTCTCAGAAAATCTGGCAACCTTGGATAGCAGTCCCATTGTTTGGCTCCATCATTAGTGGTTGTGTTTATCTTGAGCACTAATTACCCTTGACCATCTTCTTTTCTTTTGCTTGAGTATAGGTTCAAGAAATTGAAGGCACACTGGTTTCACCTTAGCCTGCAGAGCAGATGAAGTTTTTTGTCTGAAAATACTCACATTCGCAGACGTTGGAGCCAAAAACAATGTATTTGGGTGGGAAAAGTTCCTGAGAAAACTGACATGTACCCTTCATTTACATAGCCAGAAGCTAATTTTCTGATTACAACAATTAATTATTTTAGATTAGAGGGAAGTATACTGTCATCAAACTATCCTATAATGAAGAGCCAGGGAAGTGATTGCAGCTCGACATGTCCCTACTACCCCCCCCCCCTCCCTGGTACAGCACAACACATTTATGTCTACGTTCAGTACATCACTAAAAAGCATAAATAGACCAAATGGATAATATCTTAAATAAAGCTCATTAATATTTAGTATAGCATTTTTGGGGGTCCTGTGAAAGGAATCTTTCATCCTTGCTGGCAGGCTTCAATAGTGGAACAATATTTTTGTTGGACAGAAGCCACAGAAAGCCTTACGGCAGGCTAGTATCTACCCAACATCATCTATGAAAGTTACCAAAGATGTAAGAGTTCAGCAAATTTCCTGATTTCAGGAAATTGTTAAGTCTTGAGCAAAATTCTCAGGAAATTCATTTTGCTAGACAAAAAGTTTTGTAGTAGTCACAGTGGGTGGAGTGGCCAGGGGTTGGTAAAGTTTTTTGGAATCTTTTTACAAAAAAATGTAAATTTCTACTGCATGAACATACTTGAAAAACAGAAAAAGATAGCACCATTTTGCACCTAGGCCTCCTCCTGATCTGAAAAGTTTTTTTCAAAGGCGAGCCCTCCCCGTAGACCCCTCCCCCAGTCCAACAATCCTGGATAGCATAGTTTCAGGAAATGGACCTCTCCTTCACTTTTATCTCAGAGTTACAAGAGTCTTTTTTCCAATCATAACCTCTTACCAGGTAAAGATAAAAATTTAGATCAAGTTCCTTGCAGATTGAGAAACAAACACAATTTGATTCTTCTCATGTGAAAGATGACAACATGTCTCTTCTAGAAAGACAAACAGAATTGAAAAATCTTCTTTCATTATAGGTGTGTAGAAAACAGGCACTGGAAGGTACCCAGTTAAACCTTAAAAATGAGCTAAAAACATCAAACTACTAGTGTAATTATGTTGAACTTGAATGAGAATTATTTTATGTACAGTGATATGGCATATACACACAGGGACATCAGCTCAACATCATCAGTTTAAGTTTAGTCTTTTTCTGATACCATTATAACACATCTCCACTATAATCAAAACTAACTTTACAGAAACCTTGCAGATTAACAAAGGATACAATTTTATCTCCCAATGGAACATGTGATGGGTAGAATGATTGTAGGACAGGGGTAAAGGTACTTGTAACTGCTTGCCTCTTTGGAAAGAACATAGATGTACTTTTTTTTTGTTTTGTTTTGGTTTTTTTCTTTCTTTTTTTTCTTATGAGGGCTGAGTTATTTTTGCCCAAGAACAATCTGTATTGCCCAAGAAAATTTAGTACCCGATTTTTTCCTAAAATCTGCCTGAGAAGTAGATTTTGCCCAAACTCCAGTGGAACTGCATCCCCTAGCCCCACCTGGCTGGTATACCTGTGGGTAGGGAAAAAAAGCTTTTGGTTGATGCCAGTGTGCCTTCAAATGCAGTGCTGACAAAATATAATTAATTGCTTATGCAAAGTTTCACCATGCGTAATATTAAATGTTAATGTACTTTATACTGTCATCCCATCTTTGTATACCTTCAGCTTCCCTCCTGTATCCTAGTTCTTTATCATCATTCAAAACTTATCTAACAATTGTAGATGTCTTAAAAATTGGAGAAACATGTTTTGTGAAGAATTTTTTTCATACTAAAGTTTGGTTAAACTCTCTTATCTGACTATGGAAGACAGTATTGCTTGTTTGTTGGTGTGAGCGGGTCAGAGTGGGTGAGACAGTGGGCTTTGTAGGGTCGAGAACACTGGTGGGAAGGTGCCTGCAAGTAAAAACAGCTCTGCATAAACAAAAACAGTGTTTTTGGTTCCTTGCTTTAGCAAAGGAACCTATGTAGTCAGGATGGCGTGTGTGTGTGTGTGTGTGTGTCCATGACACTTGCTTCGGTACACTGTAACTCAACAAGGGAAAGTTGGACAAAGCTTAAACTTGATATATAGATCTGCCAT
>WURT03668821.1:3157-17552 GCA_009936505.3 Holothuria glaberrima | reverse complement strand
CCTTCTCTTTTCGACTAGTGCCCAGAGGTTAACGAGGCAGGCGTGTACTAATCGCTCCCAATCCTGCTCCCGGGACCACCATTTAACGCCCGCATCCGACGGACGTGAGTGTATCCCCAGTCTTTAGCCACTTTCCCAAATGCTGGGAGGGGTGGAGGTTCCTCGCTCTGCACCACTGCTCAACAGCTGAACCGAGCAAAGCTCACAACTTCCTGAGTCAGACAACTTCCTGAATCGGACAACTTCCTGAGACGGACAAACAGATTCCCAATTAAAATTCGCCAATTTTTACCCCCTCAACATCACTGTGAACAGCTATGCTGAACAAGTAAATTTTGGTCCCCAGAAAATGGGGACCTCTAGTGTGCAAGGCAGTACACTCAACCACCAAGCCAACTCCACCCACTAATAAGTTCGGCAACGTTTTCTTTTTTTTTTTTGACGAAATTTGACTGCATTTCCGTCCGTGAAAATATGTACACTATTTACACATATTTATAATTTGTTTACATTTACATTAAATAAGTTAAGGGCTTTCACTATTGCAGTTTAACAACTTAAAAAAAGCAAAGCGAGAACTCAGGGACTTGAACTAAGCATTTAGAGTAGAACGCTTTACCATCGCCCTACGACAATGCTGGGAAAGCAGTTGGAATTTCTTAACATTGTATTGCTTAAAACAGGCCCGGATGATGTTTTATCAATGTTTGAATGTTATTCATTTAGTTCCTGGTAACAGTGGCTGAGGAAGGAAATTCGGTCAGAGGGGGGGGGGGGGCGAGAATGGCCTGTAGGGGTGCTTCGAAGCAGGTAGAGTAAGGGAATTCTTTTAGAGGGGCGAGAATGGCCTGTAGGGCGCTTCGAAAAAATCTAAAGAGGGCGCCGACGGGTGATTTGAGTCCGTCAGGGGGCGACCGCCCCCTGAACACATGGTAGCTCCGCCACTGCCTGTTAATCTTTAACATGGCCTCTAAATGTTTGTTTGCTTGTAAATGTTTGTTTCCCTTATAAATGATATCAAAAGGGGTACAGGGTGGGGAAGGGCGGTGGGGAAGCACAGGAAGCCGTGGTCTTCCGTCGAACAATTTACCAATTTCCTCGGGACAGTCAGGCTAGTAATTACGATAAAATTTGTAATTTTGACGCTAGGGTACCGCCAGGAGTTGCTCGACATTGGTCCAAGCTACCAGACCTGAATGTCCCGACAGGGACGACGCGTTGTCGGAAGGTTGTTGCGAGCAAAATGATTTTCAGCTCACATTTTGTTTTTCTTTATAGTTAGTAAACTTGGAAAATTCGTTTTTTACAGGATTTGTCTTCATTTAAAGCAAAATATCAAGTAGCTGTGTTCTAAGTTCCCAGATATGGAAAACATTGTAGTAACTGTGGCATCGCCATGGGACAGGGGGAACGCTTCCCCTAAAGTAGCCCCGTGTGCCCTAAATGAAATTTTGGTGGTTAAAACTTATACACAGGAACACACCGGCTACAGTATCTACCGATTTGGACACGATGACCCACTGTCACATTATCATTCCATGCAGGGGGCTAAACTTGCATGCACAAGTTGTTATCAAAACTTGACTTCGCGTGCATCTATTTTTGTAAAGCACTGCTTACTGGAAATGTATTCCAGCTTCATTGTTGTCAGGAGATATGGGGACCACTGGGCCCCGGTTAGTCTTTACAATTCTATGTTTGAAAACTGTAAAGATCGGGCCCGTAGAATTGTAAAGACTAACCGAGGCCCAGGAAGGCAAACAAGGTATGGATTCAACGCAGGCTCCTTGACCCCATGCGCGTATAGCGCAAGGCGCTCCCTTACGCAAGACATTTCTGATTCTACATATCATATATAAATTAATTTAAGCCCTTTTGACAAATTAAAGACGCTGCGAGCATTACTTGACTCAGGGGCGTAGGCTGGGAGGATGGAAAAATTTCTCAGGAAGATTTCAGATGAAACATTAAAAAAAAATAGGAATTCCTGGAGGTATATTCAATTCAAATGTAGCATCAAATGTAGCACCATTTTGCATCTCAGCCGCCACACTCCGTAAACCAAAAATTTCCAAAGGGGAGGGGGGTATCCCCTCCCCAGGACGGCAAAAAGTCATCATTTCATCCTACAGGCCTACAGGGGAGTTTTTTCACTCCCAAGGCGCCAATTGTGCCCCTCAGTCATTCATGTCGGTCTGCCCTCAGCTTCCGCGAATCGTTCTGCATTCCACTCCAAAATGTCTGCGTAGCCTGGCCGTGTATAGGGAGCTAATACAGGTGAATTAACTGACGTAGCCCAAAATCATTACTAGTCACTTCCACCTAACCCACTTCCTTCCCTCTTATTGAGTCAAATGATCAGGGGATATATTCCCCACTTCATCCGGGATCTATATACCAGTGCTTACATTTATACCAGTGCTTACATTTATTAGCCAGTATGGTGTAAAGACACCATTTCCAGTTTCAATTAGGTGCTTGGGAGTTGCACATGTGGAAAAGTCATACAGTGTCTGTGAAAGTTTTGAGAATTCACTCATATTTGTTGAAAATTGAATCGCAATTTGAATATTGCGGACCAAAAGTCAGTTCGACCTTCTAAGCAGGATTACCCTTTAGTACCGGTAAATTTACACCATAGCAACTATAGACTTGCTCAAGTTGTCTTGTAAACAAGTGCCAGTGCAGCGGCGACAAAACTTCCTAGCCTACCTTTCACAACAATGTGTTAACTGAATACGAATGTACCATACACTGCACGTGTACGGATGTTCTTATCGCGTATCCATGCAATATGAATGTCAGTCAATGCATGTACTGAAAACGGGCACTAAGTCGTTAGGACAATCCTGCCATCACAAATTAAGTATCCTAGGTAGCCTAACTCTGAATTAGCTTCCAACTTTAGTTGTCCCAAACTCGTTGTCGTTAGGCCTAAGTGGAAGTGAGCTTGAATTCCACTTCAAATATCAGGCTGCATCGTTTTAATGGCAGATGGAGTGCAGGCGCTTGATCCAGGCTACAGAAGGGCCGCAGGTGCATTGAAGCCAGGGAAATTACACAAAGGTAGGCCTTCCTGTTCAGTGTTTCAGTGTTTGCCGTAGCCTAACCTGCTAGCCGAACTGTAACTAATTGTTAGGCTAACCCATTTGATTTGATTTGATTTAGCCTATTTGCAATGAATTTGAAAACGTGTAAAGGACAGTAGGCTAGGCCTACAATCATGATCAGAGCCACATACAAGACATAGAAAAAAATGATTAAAAAGCTACAATGCGATGAAAAGATAGGCTTGTAGCCTAAGCCTACAAGTACAAAACTAAAACTATACTCTTCCATACATGCGAGACAAAGGGAAGAACGTCACCAACTGACCCAAGGCTATTGTTAAAATGGGGTTTGGTCAGGGGTTCCACCTGGGGTTCGATTATGCCTGGGTTTCAGTTAGGGATAAGGTTAGTTTTAAGTCAGTTTAGGGGTTAGGTTAGGGAACTTAGGGTTAAAAGCCCTCTTGAATGAGCAATGTCCAAAGCAGTAATGGCAAGGATATCATACAATGGATTACTATTTAACCATATTTTGGGGTTTAGGGATGACGTTGTCTCCTTAGACTCATGTCTCTCCCATAATGTAGGATATACTAGGCCGAGGCCTAGGGCCCCAGGAATAGTAATTAAGATAACAATAGGGTGGAGCGGTATACAGCATTCACCTAAAAGGCGAAATACCGGTACCAGCAGTACCGGTAATGAAGGTACCGAAGATATTCGTGCAGGGCCGCAGCGAGAGGGGGACGTGTGGTGTCACAACCCCCCAATATTTGGTTGCTGTCAGCAAATTTTCGGTCTGTTCATCAAAGAGGGGAGGAGAAGGAAAAGAAGAGGAGAGGAGGAAAAGAAGGAAGGAAAAGGGAAAGGAAAGAGAAAGGAAGGCAGTGAAAGGGAAGGCAGAGAATGGAAAGAAAAAAGAGAAAGAGAGAACAAGAGCTCACAGCCAGTCTGTTATCAGCTATTTCGATTTTCGACTCTTCATCTAATTGGCCCATTCAAGTTAAAGGCCCGTCGGCAAATTGATCCTGCAGGTGACGGTTGTATCAACGGCCATTGGTGTAATTGGATGAGTGACCTAGTCCATCTGCAACTCGGGAAAGAAAAGGAATTAAAGGCTTCCGTTTCGGCGCGCTATATCGGGTCATATGGCATTCTTGAAAAACCACTTTCTGGACATTATTCCTCACTTTTTATATCACCATGGGATCAGCAGCACCCGCTTACTCATGGACAGGGTATCCTTAGCCCGTTTTCTAAAACTAACCTTGACTACAAACCATAGGCGTAGGAAGTGGGGGGCTGTGGGGAGGAACTATGATTTCACCCGCCTAGATCCAAGTAAGAAGTTTCAAAAATTTGCAGTAATGTGACTTAAAATTTGTCTTAAATGATGTACCAAATTACATCAAAGGACCCTCAAATATCAGAAAAATTTTTCAAAGGGGAGGGGGTGCCCCTAAGGTGAGCCATGGAACCCCAACTGCTTAAAAGTATATAGTGGCCTGATGAGAGGAATAGCCTAATACATTAAAATTATGGGGAATCTTTGCATTTGATGATGCATTATGAACCAAAATATTCATCCTGAGACTTAAATTTTTCACCCAGACAAATGTTGTTTTTGCGCTAGTATGCATTACCAGATCTGTTGGAAAAACATAATCTCTACTCCCTTTCAAAGATAACACCTTCGCTACACCCCTGTATTCGAGTGCTAACCATTACCGGTTCTTGATAAAACTTCTGTTACTGTGCTTCTTTTTATGCCAAACGGAAATAACTGTACCCTGTACCACTTGTTTTATATCACGATATGCCATGATTAAAATATTTCACACAAATATCACACCGAAAATGATTTAACCTTTCCGTCTTGCGTATCAACTACCATGGTTATAGAGAGCCAGGCTGTATTTCCAGCATGTCAGCTTTTTATCATTTTTTGCATCGAAGCCCTTCATGTCTTTGGGTGCCGTGTTTTGGGGTTCACATCATTATATGAACAAGACGCTTCTAACCATGAGTTGCAAGTCGGTACTGTTCATAATACCAGTTGTGGGAAACAGGCAGTACCGGTACCAAAATTTCATGGTATAGCCGATCCCTTCATAGCAAGTTGAAGGGCAAAGGAGGGCTAAGGCCCCGTAAGATGCCCTGTAATCCAGACCCAAAGCAAAACCTAAACTAACCTAATATCCATCCAAGCCCAGAAGAATCAGTTTCTGCCACAGTCACAGTAAAACATTGTATCTCTTTCTTTCTTTATACTGTAGGTCATGGTATTATTGCAGCAAATTCATCCATTCCTAGCAAGTACCAAACAGTGGTAGTGAGCAATGCAGACAAGAAAGGCTTTGGTGGTACATCGACCAGATTTCAGTATGATGCTCATGTAGTAAGTAAAATTTTTGTAAGGAATGGGAAAAAAATGTTTTCCCTGCAAAGTAAGCCAAAGGTCCTGCCAGTTATGAAAGTTTCCCTCAAAATTCCCAAATTTTCCAGCAAGTAGTTTGTACCAAGATTCCCAATTTTTCCACAAATGGTAAATGTTGTACTTAAAGGAAAATCTCCAAATTGCTGGAATTTCACTTGTACAATTATTTGTATGGATTAGGCCTAAATTTCATTGAATTGTTGTACATACAGTACTTAACTGTTTGTACAGTGGGTACAGAGTTATACCTTAAACACAGCATTTTTCCATTTTGCAAATGCCAAATTCTGTATTGTAAGCCAGTTTTTAAATTGCAGGTAGATATTTGTTTTGTAAAATTGGGATCTTTGCTGTGGTAACAGAAACATTTTTTTTTTTTTTGTATAATTAATTTGCAATGCAACTTGAAGATTTCATCACATGTAACATTATGTAAATTTTGTTCATTTCAATTTTATTATGCTTTCCTTGTTTTACTCCCATTTTCATGAATTTTGTCTGCATGCTGCAAAATGGTTAACTTTTTCTTCAGTTTAAGTCTTGAAACTACATTTAGCAAAATCCCCTAACATGTATACTCACATTAATCCATCAAGTTTTTTATAAGATAAAATGACTTTTTCCTGAGCTAATCTCTGAGGTATAATAAATAAAGTAATGACCTTAAAATACTTTGATACATCAGTTGAACATTCAGTGTCATTCAATTCTCATGTTTCCCTGTCTAGTCTCTTTTCCTCACAATTATATCTTACATGATCTTAAGCAACGAAGGGTATGTATGTATTACATAACTTTGTCACTTTGTCATAACTTTGTGGCTCATTTACAAAAAAAATCTAATCATAAATGTGAAATTGCAAATTATTTTACATACCAGAGGCATATAAATTCAATTCAGGTGAGTAAAAGTGAGTCATGGGAAGATAGCATTTCAGGGCAATGCCCTTACCCCAACTCTAGTATCCCCCTCCTCATACTAACGATAGATCCATATGAGGGACTCTTCAAACTTTGGCTCTGCCCTTCTCAGAACTGAGCTGCTTTTTACAGGCCCAGGATATTGTTTAAAATTGCTCTAAGTTAAACAAATTAGATATTACTGGAAACAGGTATTTCTTTTACAGGAATCTAACTGATGAGGTAGTTATTATGTACCAATTCAAACACTTCTTGATGTCATTATTACTGAATTCTGACTTATTGCCTTAACTTACAGAATGAAAACCCAGGACCTGGTACTTACTTGAAGCACACAGTATCTACTCATACCAGTCCATCCTACTCTAAGAAGGGATATGGTGTTGGCTTTGCTTCAAAGGTAAGTGTGCAATACTTGATCAATGTTGAAGGGCTGTGCCAAAAACCTCTCTCATAAGAAAGACCGGTTAAAACCGGTTTCCATTTTCAGGAAAACAGAACATTGAGCTTTAGTTATGAAACTGCCACTGACTTCTTTGTGTGAGCATTATAAAACAAAGAAAGGGTATTTTCAAAGATGGAGGGAAAACATTCCAAATGTAAATTTATGTAGTTTATTCTGAACCTGTCACTGGTTATACTGGAACCATTCATTGCCCCCCACCCCACTTTCCCTGGAATCACAATTCCTGGGAAACATTCAATACTGTCAAAAATATGCACAATGATCATGTTCTGGAGCCCACAGTTGTGTGATTTCACAGGTTTCAACAAAGTGTTGTAAAAGAACCGCCTCTTTTGATCTTTTTCTCCACTTCTTTGTAAGTTTTTCCTTCTTTTGACCTCAACTTTTCTCCGATATTGTCAGTTAGGCACCTCAGCTGCACTAATACATATTGGTAGGCTAGTAGTTGACGGTTTATGGCTACTGAGTTATTTTGTTCCTGTTTCAGCTATGACTTCATCAGAGTTGGGAAGTTGCCCAAGCCTGATGCCCACCTGACAATTTCCTCTTGGACAATTCCCACCCTGAACAATTCTTACCCAAGAGAATTCCCAACAGACATTTCTCAACACAGGCAATTCCCTTCCCAAACTATTCTCACCCCTTATAATTAGTACAGTACCACCCCATAACAGTTACCGTTCTGACAACTTCCCGTACCATAAAGTTTGGAAGTCTTGGGTGGGAGTTGTCTGGGAACCATTTTGACAAAACTTGAACCTCTTCAAAAGTTGCATATTAATCAATGAAAAATCTTTTTTTTTGAATGGTTAAAATCTCTAATGGGAAGGGGTAGCTGTACCTGCTACTGTAATTTAGAGAAAAAAGGTGTGCAAGTCATAATAAAGTATGATGTTTTCCATTTTAATTTTTTGTGTTTTTTGTGTATAGACTAAAAGATCAAAGGCTCAGAAGAGAACAGTTGGTCCTGGTTCAGCTGCATACATGTTACCAGGTCTTTTAAGCAGTAGGAAAGATTTCAACAAGTCTTCTTCTTCCAGTAGTTTTCATAATCCAATCGCCATCAAGAGAGATAAATCATCAGCACACCCTGCTCCAAATGCATACCAGGTATAGAAAAGAGATGTGAAATGTTACAATGTTCTATACAACTTACCACTTGAGAGTAACTAAAGTACTTACTTTTTGATTTTCTTGTGCAATAGAAACTAATTGTCACCCTGTTTATTTGTACCTATCTCCTCCATTTTG
Source organism: Holothuria glaberrima (assembly GCA_009936505.3). Classification (NCBI taxonomy): domain Eukaryota; kingdom Metazoa; phylum Echinodermata; class Holothuroidea; order Aspidochirotida; family Holothuriidae; genus Holothuria; species Holothuria glaberrima. The sequence continues at coordinate 9,430 of WURT03668821.1, read as the reverse complement.
ACAAGCACGGTGGCAAAGTGGTAAGGTACATGTGCTAGATGATACTGTGCCAGTATGCCCCTCGTAGGACTAAAACAGACAGCATTTATGGTCAAAGGTTCATGGCCCATCAAGACGTTTCTGTTTTCAGTTTAAGTCCCTGTTGGTTTTCTCAGTCTTTACCAGTCCTAACTTCTAGTCAGGTCAGCTTTAATACAATCAGCATAGCCTGAAACATTAGCAACCATGGCTTATTACTATGGTTGTGCAAGCATAAACCTCTGCTGTGTTGGAAGTTGCCACGATATCTTCAGCATGTTGTAGAGTATCCATTCTAGCCCAAAAAATACGTCTTCTTACAGTATAGAATGCTTAAGCCTACCGCTTATGGAAAAGTTATGTGAGGTTCACTCCTTCCAGTGATATTTTCAGGAAAATTTTTGTGTAACTGTTCACGGACAAAAGTCAAAATTACAATAAAAGCATATATACATAATTTTTTCAGGGAAGAATTTCCAGTTTCGAAAATTTACATTGCTAGATTAGATTGGATCTTTTTTGAATCGATAAAAGTTTGCTGCAACAAGAAAATTTAACTTCTGTTTCCTTTTGAGTTATTTCCAAAATTATCTCCTGAGAAATATAATTTTGCAGTCATCACTCTCTTACCAGATACTAAAGTTAACTAAATAAAAACTGATCCACTTTCGGGAGAATATGTAATTTATCAATAGGTGTGATGGTGTAGTGCCTTGATGGCCGAGTGGTTAAGGCGTTGTCTTTTAGTGTCAATGGACGTCGTCCGCGTGGGTTCGATTCCCACTCAAGGTGGTTGTCTTTTTGAGAAGTATTTTGGATCCATTTTCCTGTTAAATCATAATTTTACCTTCTCCATTTGATTCTTGACAATTTTCAATTTTTTATTCTTTAGATTATTAAATGGATGTCTTGCACCATGCATGTAATAATTCAAAGTTCAAAGTTACCTCATAATTTAGATGGAAAAACTCTTTAGAAAAGTCTTTGCATTGAAAGGATATTGGTGCTTACCTTTAATTAAGTTAGACCTCAGTAAATCATGCCTAATGAAGAGTCTTAAAGTAAAATATTTTGTTTACAATGCACCTGCATGGCATACAATGAAAGTAGCTAAAATCTTTATTAAACCATTCGGTCTCACCACTTAACTCATGGAATAGCTTTATCTCCCAGAAATATTATGCATTAGACCTACAAGAATAAGAGATGTTGCATCATTTCGGTTTGGGCCAACAAATCATTTTTAAAGCTACAAATTACTAAATAGCTTTCAGTGAGAACCTTGTTTCTTGAAAAAAAGAAAGTTACCCTGCTGCCTCATTTTGAGTTACCTTTCATTCTGTATCTAAAGTCATATATGAAAAGTTTTCTGTTCTACACATGCAGTATTTCCCTTTAATTGGCACAATCTTTAGAAATTTCTTTCATGTTGTACATTTAGTCATTGAATACAATTGTGATGCAGTAGGTAAGCCCTCTTGGTCCAACATGAAAGGTATAAATCTCAATGATCTTTTCTGCGATTTTATTTTAATGTAAATATGCAAGTCATGATGGGTGTTTTGGGACTAGCTTTAGGTTGCAAATTTTAGCTCTCTTAGACCTCAGATCAACTCATTAGAGGAAATTATCCACTAACCAGGTTTGAGAAAAACTTGAACCGCAACTAATATCTTTGTAGTAAATGAACTGCACCCCCACTTGCCAGAGTTGTAACCAAGTCATTTTTTCTCAAGTCAAGTCAAGTCCCAAGTCATTTACCTTCAAGTCCCAAGTCATTTACCTTCAAGTCAAGTCATTTACCTTCAAGTCAAGTCCCAAGTCATTTACCTTCAAGTCAAGTCAAGTCTCAAGTCATTTACCTTCAAGTCAAGCCAAGTCACAACTTATTTTTGCCCAAGATAATTCAAGTCACAAGTCATTTTTGCTCAAGTCAAGTTACAAGTCATAATTTTCAAAATAAAAAAATTAATAAGCCTATATACTAGACTGCAGTCTCTAGATATGGAGATGAGGTTGCAGATCATAACAGATTTTAATCCAAACTTAAGTTACACCTGACCTGTTTTTTTTTTTTTTGGGGGGGGGGGGTAGATTTACGAAACATTCTGTCCATACTGTTTATTCTAAGGAACATCCAAGCAACAACTTCTTAGGACATTTAATGGCGGGATCATTTAACCACTTAGTAGCTATTAACAATATCTTTAAATAAGAAAAAATAAGTTCTTATGGAAATTGGATCATTTTCAAAGTAAAAGAGTATTCCTCAATGAACGGCATCACTCAACATTTTTAAGCCTTGTGGCTACCCTGCATAAATGTGTCAATCTTTTTTTCCATGTAGTAATAGGTTTTCCGTGAACCTGTGTAAATGTAAGACACCTTTTTAACTGAATGTATGCTTAATATGGTAAGAACAAAGTGGAGGTATGCCTGCTATTGCTGTAAAAGATTCATGACGAGTAAAACTGTTTTATTAAATTATATTATCGGAAAGATTCCAGAAGCACCGTTTAGGATGCCATGATTCCCTCTCATTGACCAAGGCGTACGTGTATGATCATGGTGGACCATGCGACTGCACACAAATATGGACATTTTTTGACGACTGAGCAATTTTGCTATTCATGAGGAGGGGGAAGTGCTAAGTGCAGCAGGGGCCTCTTGGAAGTTCAGGGCCTTTTTTAAGAATTTTTAGTGAGGGGCCATTTGACGAAAGGGACCATCTAAGCGGAGGGCCACCATTGTTTTGTGTGTACTTTACGAAGAAATTTTTCAGAAAAAATGCATGTCCAGTAGTGGCGTGCTCATGGGCCATGCAGTGTGTTGTGTGATCGCTGGCCTTGGGGAGGGGTCTAATAGGAGGGGTGTCCCCGTCCCCTTTGGAAATTTTTGAAAAATTGGTTGTACTTACATGCAGTCTTGTGCCATATAGGCTACCTTTTGGAGTTAAACTTGTATTAAAAAAAATTGACGTATTTTTAGGAACTAAAATAAATTGGCGTCAACTTGGAAATTTTTGAAAAATCAGGTGTCCTTGCATGCAGTCTGGTGCCACATATGCTACTTTTTGAAGCAAAACTTGTATTAAAAAGTTTACGTATTTTTAGGAGCTAAAAAAAAATTGGCATCAGTGAGGGTGGCATGGCCCAATGGTCTCCCCAGTGTACGCTAGTGCTGTCCAGATTAACAGAAATTGCACTCCACATGGCTTACATGTAAATTTATCTAACTATCCTTATTTTCTTCACTGAGTGAAGTAGTTTAGTACTTTCCTCTATCCTGTCAGCATGAAATTGGGCAATGTTTACACATATGAAATCAAAATTTCCCAGAAAAAGGCCAGATGAGCTGAGTGGGGGCTGTGTATGGGACTGGGGGCCATGCCCCCCCCCCCCGTATGTATGTTAAAAAAGGCCCTGTGGAAATTACAATTCATTATATAGACAGGAGCTTTAAAAGACACTGAAAATTTCCCTCTGTGCACTCAAATAAGTGTTCATAAAGTACAGATAAAATGAGGTCAACAAGTATTACTCTTGATCTAAACTTGATTGAAAGATGCCAGGAAGTTGTATTTTACATCATGTTATTGGGTGCTTTTTCTTGAGGAGGACACTTACAGCTCATTAGGTCATCACTACTTTGACCTTGGTATGTTCGGCTTCGCCATCACGTAGTGAACACCCATCGATTTGTATTCCCTTGATCCACACATACAAAGACATATTTAATACCCTTCATTTTCAAACCATGTAGTTTCATTTTCTTGTCACTCATATCTTATAGACATAGGGTGTTCTTTTATTTTCATTTATATTTGAAGCATGAGGGGAGGGAGTTTCCTCAATACCATTCTGGGCAAGTAAGGATAACTCCCTGGTGCAAGGGGCGATGAGCCGAAAAAGATTGGAAGCACTGGTGTATACTTACTTTAAATGCGACGTGTGTTTGTAAGAAGGGGGAGCCTTGAAAGGAAGACCTGTACTGCGTGGGTTTGGGTGATTAATTCAATTATAGTGCTACATTACAACTGTCCTTCTTGGACCCTTGAGTGTCTTTTTAGTATCCGTCTCACTCGCGGCACAATGCAATCTCGAATAAATGAAGGAAAAGTTTGCAATCTGTTGTTACTTAATTTTGTGGTAAAAAGTTCATGCTACACACAGCGACAACTTTTTCATTTAATGTCGCCAAGTCAAATATGTTCAAGTCAAGTCGCAAGTCATTTTGTCTTCAAGTCAAGTCGCAAGTCATTTGTCTTCAAGTCAAGTCAAGTCTCAAGTCAAGAAAAAGTGCGACTCGAGTTCTAGTCAGCGACTCGAGTCAACTCTGCCACTTGCTGGTAGACCTGGACCTCATCTTGACTCCTGAAAACTTGTGTTGTCAGGGTTCCCAGCTTGTCTGGAAATCAGGAAAAACCTGGAAAATGACTTTTACATTTTCCAGATAGGGAAAACTCAGGGAATTTGAGAAAAACAGCAAATATCAGGGAAAACTCATGGAATTTGAACATTGACTAAAAAATAATTTTTCTGAGATTTTGACGTGTGAATGTATTAGGCCCTGATGTTACTATTTTAAATTTGTGTCAATTAGTCCAGTTTCTGCTTCTGTGGTAGACATGTTCCTTATTGTTTGGCTATGGTGGCTCTTTAGTATCTGATGTCATTCAGTACAGGAATGATTACTGTTTGTATGTACCATAGACTATATTACACCGTAGACCTATTACTGTCATCTCTGAATGTGACCGTTTGTCAAAACCTAAAAAGCCAAAAAAACACAGGGAATTTTGTTTTCATGAAATGCTGGGAACCCTGGTTGTTAAAAATCACTTATTCATGACACACTAAAGAGCTGTGCTTGGCCTGAATGGAAGAGCCTCCTAGAACCAGTGGGAACAGTTGTGAGGAAACCTCTAAGCAAACAAATCATCAAGGTGGCCTTATCCTGATTTCTGGAGTTGTGCATACCAGATTGGGTTAGAGAGATTAATGGGATATACCTGTCATGTAAACATTAATCTGTCCTAATAATAGTGAGCTAGAAGACTTTATTTGTTTACTCCTTGTATGCCTCTCTTTTTGCAAGAGATTTTTGTGTGAAAGTTATGTGACAGATCAATTTTCAGGCAACTCAACTGATTGACAGAAATGTAAAAGAACATAACTCATTAACCAACTAACTAGAAGTGTCTGTTGTTTGGCCCAAACAGCAGGTTTTGGGAAGCCAAGTATTTCTAATGAACCATTTTGTGGCATGTTCTATTTATTACAGGTAAAGGATGACCTGTTGCATAAACACCATGGCAGTCAGTGGCAAGCTTCGTTCAAGTCAACCTCGAAACGAGGGAACTTTAATAAACCTACTTCTGTAGCGCCCTCACCCTGTAAGTATAGGCTTTCTTGTCCCAAAAATGTGCCTTTTATTTTATAAGGTAGGATGCAATAATTTAACTGAGAAAATCTTGGAGAAGAAGGAACATATTTGCAGGCTTGGTTGTGATCATAAAGACGTTACCATTTGTTCAGTAGTTATTAGAAAAGCCAAGTTTACACACCAGACTGTAGTGTGAGTATGTTATCATGAGAACAAGCTCAAGTGGAGTGTCTCTGGTCGTGAGTGAGTACTAATCCATTCTCTCAAATATGAGTATAGGCAATCGCATGATGAAAAAGTTACCTCTTCATAATCCAGTCACAGACTGTCAACACTCCCAAATAAAGAAGTGTTTTCCTACCATTCTTAATTGGCCTCATGAGATTGGTAGGCCTTGAAATCCCCTGTCAGCTTACATCCGAGAAGCTTTGTTTATTTTGATTGACTGGACCTCCCTGGTTAATAAGTTGTACAGGCAAATCGTTGTAGGCAAGTGACTAGCTATTTAATGGCAGGATATTTTACCTCTTGCTGTCAGGTTTACATTTATAACAGTTGCAATGAATGTTATTCTTCTAGATTTATGTTGGTCAGGTTGGTTAATGCGCAACCACAGTTATTAGCCAGAAACTATGGTGGTCAGGTCGGTTAATGCGCAACCACAGTTATCAGCCAATAACTGTGGTGGTCAGGTTGGTTAATGTGCAACCACAGCTATCAGCCAAAAACTATAGTGGTCAGGTTCCCTATCTTACAAAGGGATAGTTTGCCTAATGCATGCAAATTTGTCAGTATGAGGAGTACTCACTTCAACTCTTGTACACACATGCACATGTAGTGGCCAAATCTTTGTGGAATTTAGTATTTTAT